>BGPR01008041.1:0-62931 GCA_013235015.1 Araneus ventricosus | reverse complement strand
TAATACTATAAACCTACATTATTTTCACGATGACGGATAACAGAAATCTCTTAACACATATGTACAGTAATAGGCTTGGGACGAAAATGAAAATAAAATTCTTTAAAAGTGAATAATGCGTGCATATTGTATTTAATTTTTCAAAACGATCAGTATAAACATCAATAGTAGAGTAATAATGTATAGAAATGTGTATTGTAATACTATAAACCTACATTATTTTCACGATGACGGATAACAGAAACTGATGGTTAAGAGAGTAACGGCTATTCGAAGTTTTTGAGTACTGTCATTCGTTAGTCTTTAACAATAAAATTCAAAAGAAAGGAATAAATCTCAAAATATTGTAATGAGAATTATGTTTTTAAATTTCGAATCATTTCTAGAAAATCCCCACTAATCCCAAAATAAAAATACGCTGAAGAACCTGATGAAGTGGTTTTTACAATGTGATTGGTTTTTCCCGTATTAACATGATGAGTCGCATCATCAGAAAAGTAACATAATTTATCGGCATTCTGGTGAAATTACGACCGAAATGAAGGATGTCAATCAACCTGTACGTATTAACAAAAGACATCTCTTTAAAAGATTGCGAAGTCGTTCTTTCGCAATAGATTCACTACAGGAAATGGGAAAGATAAAAACGTAACAGAAAGTGACTATCAAAAGCATTCTTGAATGAAAATGCTAAATGGTACAAAAAGGAAAAAAAGTATGTCAATGAGTTGAATAGACATGTTGTATTCTTCACGAAGAAACAAATTAGCCACTGTACGCTGAAAACGAGCATTTGACATATTAGGTAGACAATTTAATGTGACTAAGAAGTTGCAAATTTAGTGGTTGGGAAAAAAACATAGCGCAATAGCGATAAAATTCGTTTTTAAGAAAAGAATTTTGAAGTTAATGAATTGTATTCTTTAGAGCACTAAGATTTCAATTTTTCCTCCGTTAATGTTTTGTAGTTGAGGAAGAAAGAAAAACGCGATCTAAGATTGGGAATTTCACTAAGGTAATGACATATAAAGCTAAGAAAGAAGAAGTATATTGAAACTTTTCCACAGAGGCGGCCCTCCGTTTCCAGGGCTAGTTTAAATTAATTACTTTAACTTTCCATTTTGAAGCAACACGAGGGCTATTTTGGGACTGACTTCGTAATATTGGGCCGTGGTCAGATGACGAGGGCGACACCTAAGCTGACACCACTTTCTCTAAGCTTCCGCACCACACCCATGGGAGGGCGTTTGACCTCCTATGATTGGCATGCGGAGGGCCCAACACAGGGCGGACCTTCGGTGGAACGGGTTTCGAGCCGGAGGCCCTCCAGTCCCAAAGCCGCGGGCTTACCACTAGGCCACCGCGGCCCTCTGTATCTTGAGAAATTGGCCTCTGTAAATTAGTTTTATGACTGGAAGCACAAAATGCGTATTTAAACAAGCACTAATTCGTTATTTCTGATAAAACGAATTTTAAGAATCATCTGAAGAAAAAAGTACTTAAAAAATTTCTAATTTCTTTTGAAAAGAGACCAGTTTGCATTTATTTGGATCTTTTAGCTTTTTCGGAGCTTTCGGTATTTCAGTTCGGTCTTTTTTAATTCGAAAAATAAGTCCCTAATCGTTTCGTCCATAGTTATCGAGGGATGGGCAATAATATCATCTGTCTTTCATAAAATCTGTATAGCTGGAAAGTTAATTCGCTAATGGTCACAACTCATATTAGCAGCTTCTTTGTCAGAGTCTGCATCAGTGCCTGAAGCCTTCTGTTTGTGCCTACAAACGAACTCTTAAATGCCGAATCTTGGTAGAGGCCGAAATTTATTTTTATCTTCACATTGGTAAAGAAACGAATACCAAATTCCTAGCGATCTCATTTATTATTAGAAGATGTACCCGTCTAAGATTGGTTTTAGCCCGCAAACCATATCTCAAAACTGATTGTCACAGATTTACTCATGAAACATGTAATACAAAATCTCATGTACATTGGCAGAATGCTTAAGAAATAAATTTTTAAAAAATGAAAAACAGGATTGATAAATCACTGGGTTCTAATTTCGTTTTGTTAATACAGTCGACGCTCGTTATAACGACCCTCTGCGTCCCACAGCAAAAGGTCTTTATAATGAGTGGTCGCTATAGTGGATATAAATAAAAAATATGCACATGCACGCTCAGAAGTTCCCTAAAAATAGGCTATTTTTAAAGAGATTCCAACTAAATACTCAAATTATTTTTTATCATTGGTATTAAAAAATTAAATTTTATCAATTAAAAATATATTTCTAAAATAGATTTTAAAGCAGAAAATAAAGAATTTTTGGAAAAATACCGGGAAGAGTGTCTTCTAAATTCGGACGTTGTATTGGGATTAGACGACACTGGACGGTCGTTATACCGGAAGTAAAATAACATAGAGTGCATAGAGAAACACAGTTGGGGATTTTATCACTGGTCGTTATAATGGAATGGTCTTTATAATGAGTGGTCGTTTTAACGAAAGTCGACTGTAATTTGCTCTTAACGATTGTTTTCGTTTTATCCGAGTAAAAATAATGCAAAATCCACTAACAGAAAAAATTGCATTACCAAATCTGCCAATTACAAAAGAGAATGGGTGTTGGTGCTCTACAGGGCAGAACGCTAGACCTAGAGCTACGAAATTTGGTACAAACAAATTTTGGAGGATGGGAATGTGCATCCCGGAGCCTTTTTTCGAAATCTAATTAGAATTTTAATTAATTATAAATTAAGCAAAATTTTGATGTTTTTCTCAATAACTTCCGAAAATATTGCAGCTCAAAACTCATTTTTACGCAAGTCGGAAAGAACAAAAAATTTCCTTTTCAGTGATATGAATTAAGTTGTTCCATAATTTCTTCTATAATTTTAATAAACTTTTAAAGGTATTTTTTGGCATAATTTACAGCAATACTTTTCATTGTTGCAACGCATTTCGAACCGTTTTCATTGTTTAAACAAGTATTTAATTGCGTGTTTCTCTTTCATTGTTGAAGGTTGAGGTAATATTCTTATACATTTATCGGATTTGCTCGTTCAATAATGACACAGCCAAAAGGGGCGGAGTTATTTTAAGCTCCGCCTAGCGTCACAGACATCTCAGGCCTTTTCTATTATAGATCCATTTCGATATGATTTCCGGTGTTGTTTTTGAGTGTGTGTTTTTCTAATTCTTTCTTTCCTCTCTTTTCTTTCAATAAAAAGGCCAAGGTCAGGGAGATGCAATGAATGTACTTTATTGAAGTTCAAAGGGCGACCAACCTGGCTGCTCAGAGAGGTTTCAGTGGCCGTTAATAGAGGTTATTTTAACATTTTGTCTATAGCCCGAAAATTCTGTGCCAAACAAAAGTGGCCGCTTAGACAGGTTTTACTGTATTGATATTTACATCACAGGGTAGAAGTAATTTTACTCTCCGAGCTGCCCAAACGTCTTTTTACGTTCTTCATGTTCAGTTCAAAAGCAGATAGCTCGTATTTAAATATATATTTTCTTTAAAAATCATGGATAAAGTATTCTTAAGATTTAAGAGATATAATTAAATACAAAGAAGATCGATTCATTTACTTTAAAAGCTAAGTTTTCTAACCTAATAGCTAAAAGTTCAAAATAATTGGGCGCTCATAGGGTTAAGCCACCCCTAACTACGGGAATTTTGTCGAGGAAATATGAAAATTCTATCAATACTTTTAAAATCATTCTAAAGTAAGATCCTTTGTCCTTCTCGACTGCCCATAACTTCCCCTTCATTGATGATTGGCAAGTAATGATTTAATGTGGGTTCTCTCCTTTCCAATGGTTCGCGGTTGGTTCTTTGGGAAAATAAGTTCAACAAACAGTTCGCGAACTGTTCTGTTAGCAAGTGTATACGCGCCTTAAGGTACTGTGCTTTCGGTGGCCGAAAGGCTGGTGAACCTTCGCCCTCATTACCGACGAGTTGATTTGTTAAAAGGGGGAAGAGAGTGCAAATCGCAGAGCAGCTCGCGGGAAAATAACAGGGTTGTAACAAATACAACTCTGTTGACGTCTCCTATCTTATCAAAATAGACTCGTCTGATATCCCGTGATGCTTTTTGAACATCTGCCTTCTCGTGATCGACAAATAATGATACAATACGCAAGAAAACAAAAGCATTTACCGGATGATATAGAAGCGACAGATGAGTTTCACGAGGGAAATGAAATTCTAATCGATTATTGCAAGCCTCCGTAAACTGTTTTCACACGCGCTACTTTTTTTACAGAAAAAATATTGCAACACCACTTTCGTCACAAAAATGTGTCGCGACCCCAAAATTGAAAACAAACCACTAATTGATGATAAATGAAAATAAATGCAACAAAAGATATCTGAAACAAATTTTAGCTCATATGAGAATGGAAGTTTTTGTTTTAGCAGCTCAGTCTGGCAGCGTATCTTTTGCTTCGAAAGAGAAAACGAAGATTGAAAAAAAAAATAATAATAAGGTATAAGCTTTTATTCAAAATGCACTTTAAATGAGAAAATAAGTTTACACATTATATTTTCGTCAAAATGAACTCAAAAGTAAAAAATAATTTTTCTGGTTACAATAAAATGCTTGGTTCGAATAAAAGCGTGGGCGCCTTTACCTTCTAGGAATATTCCATTTGTTTAAGGAAATATACAAAAAATATAAGGTGCTATATAAGACGCCCACGCTTTTATTAGAACTATGCATTTTATTGTAATCGGAAAAATTATTTTCCAACTTTTGAGTTCATTTTTTCGCATGAATAAAAACTTATACCTTAATTTCTTTTTTTTATTTATTTTATTTTCTACTTTTTAGTGACGGCTGACACGAATACACACAACATGTTAGGAATAGTAAACCAAATTCAGTTATTGAATTCTCCAATATAAAACACATATTAAAATTATTATTACATTTTTAATATAATTTAATGACATTAACTTTCTGTAATATAAATCCGTAATATATTACGTGATAACTTGCAATTATTATCAACAATGTAATAGGAAAAAGGGAGAATCGATCTACACAACTTTCTCTTTTTGCTTTGATTGCTAAACGTTTGGCGCACACGAAGTAAAAAAAAAAAATCTACTTCTAGTTGTTGGCGAATTCTAATAGAAAGTAAACCCAAGACGTGTAGAAACACGAGCTATTACGTCATTCATCGGTGTGCAGCGCCGGAAGTATAGCGTATTCTCTTTTAGCTTCGTGGCGTTGTTATAACCCTACGTAACGTGAGGTTACCACCTTCCAAACGTTACCGTCCAAATATAGGGCTAAAATTTTAATATCATTTTGTTAGGTTTAAAATAGTTATAGATTGCAAATTTTTGCAAAAATATTGTATTGTCACCGGAAACCCACCACTGTGCTAAATTTCAAAGCTGTAGCTCGATTGGAAGTGGGTAAGAAATCGATAAAAGCTTATAAAAATCAGAGAATCCTTGATTCTGAAATGTAGGATTGAAAAAAAAGGATGAAAAATTACATTTGGCTTTAAATCACGCGGGAATTAGTTATTTTGGGGGAAATTCTCTATATAAAATAATACAAAGAGTCTTATTGAAAAAATGAGTGTATAAAATTTTCTTTTCATTTTTCTAAACAAGTAATATTTAACAACCGTAAGAACATTTTAGAATGGTTTAAACAAGGAACTGATTCAGCGAAAAGTTATACTAAAGTAGGAAGAGGAAATAGAATTTCCCTCCGTACCACTCGTATGCTGTTATAATGATGATAATTCTTGCACCTGATGCAGTGAAATAATAATATAAATCTAATTATACTCCACGAGTTCAGTTCACAAAAAAATGATCCTGTTTCTTAATATCTTATAATGCAAAGCACTTATCTTGAGAAACTTAACTCTACAATCTATACTTATAAAAGGTAATGTTTGTGTGTGTGTGTGTGTGTGTGCGTGCGTTCTGCGTGTCTGCGTGCGATGTCCAGACGAATCTATCGCACTTACAACCTTGAAATTTGGCACACAGGTAGTCGTCATGGTGACTGAATGCACCTCAAAGCCGAAATTGTAAAATTTAATCTAGAAAATTTTTTATTTAATATTTTGTGTTGTTTTGGTTGATTTTTCGCACTAATTTCTCAATAGAATGGTTTTGAATAATTGTACGACAAAAATGGATACACCATCGGAAAGAGGACGCGATTTCCGTTCTAATGAAGTTAGTTTTGAATTTCTAGCGTAATTTACTGAATTTTGAGAATTTTTTTAAAAATAGGCGGTTTTGGCATCGGAATGTTATTTTTGTTTTTAAATTTGCTGCATCCGACTTTCCAATAACACTATTATTTTCAATTTTTTTCAGCTTATAACTAGAACGGTTCTGTCGGATTAAAAACAAGAACGGTTAAAATATCTTTTCAGGTTTTTTTTTAAATTAATTTTTTTCTGGACAGTTGAGAGTTATTATTCTCGATGGAGTTCCTCGCACGGCACTTCTTCGGAACGTTGCTGACAATTTTGATTGGTGGACGCGCAGGATACGTCATGACCTTCACCTGAATGAATTACTTCGATTATTATTTTCGGATTCAATTTTAATAATCTTGCTGTATAATAATTATTTTCAAGTTCCAAGTTTGTAATATTGTTTAGGATTAACGTACTCTGTACTGTAGAGCGAAAAAAAAAATAAGCAGGAAAATCAAATAATGTGTATCTTTTGCTTTGATTTTGTTTTAAAAACTTTTTCATGCCATTGTGTGCGTTTTTTTTTTCGCTCATTTTGTTAAAGTGCCGACTCCACGGGCAACGTCGTGCGCGTACTGCTAGTCCCTAATAAACGTATTCTTATTACATGTAAATAACAGTCAAGTCAGAAGTTTTCGGGAAAAAGAAGTTCTAGAGATATCCACGATGTTAATCTTTCCTTCACGGATGGTATGGATTACAATACCAAAAGAAATTTATTATAACAACGAAAGGAAGATAATTTCATTCGTGTTGAGGATATGTAGTCAAGACGAAGGCTTTTTTATCCCATAGGCTAATTTGGCTGTAGGCCAGGGTTGCCTTTGATTCAAAGGCACCTATAAACTTACTGAGCAGATATAATTTGAACCAAAATTTTATAAAATTAATTTTAAATTTGTTAAAAATATACAAATATCAATAGTACGCGCACGGCGTTACTTTGGAATCAAGAACTTCAACAAAATGAAAGAAAAAAAAATCCACAATGATATGAAAAAGTTTTGAAAACAAAATCAAAACAAACGATATACATTATTGATTTTCCCGCTTATTTTTTTCGCGATAATGACATTTTAACTATAGAAAAACAGTAGAGAGTACGTTAATCCAAAACAATATTAAAAAATTGCAACGTGAAAATCGTTATTATACAGCAAGCAAAATATGTGAGACAAATAAACACGTTAAGATACTACTGAAAATAATAATCGAAGTCATTCAATTGGAGGTTATGACGTCACATGCGCTCTGCACCGTCAGCCAATGAAATTGGCAACAACTTTCGGGAGAAAGTATCGCGGGAGGAAACTCGCTAGAGAAAAGTATCTTTCAACTAACCAAGAAAAATTAATTTAAAAAACGGGATAAGATATTTTAACCGTTCTTGTTTTAAATCTGACAAAACCGTTCCAGTTATAAGCTGAAAAAAAAATTCGAAAATAATAGTGTTATTAGAACGTCGGATGCAGCAAATTTAAAAACAAGAAGAAAAAATTTCGATGGCAAAACTGACAATTCTTTAAAAATTTCTCAAAATCCAGTAAATTACGTTTGAAGCTCAAAACAAACTTCATTAGAATAAAAATTGTTTGTTCAATACGATGGTGCATTGATAGATATCATTAGAAAAGATACTACAGCTGTAAACGTGCCAAAAATGAACCAAAACAACACAGAACATTAAATAAAAAAATTTCTAGATTAAATTTTAAAATTCCGGCTTTGAGGTGCATTGAGTCACCATTAAGAGTACCTGTGTGCCAAATTTCAAGGTTGTAAGTGCGATAGATTCGTCTGGACATCGCACGCACGCACAGACACAAACATTGCATTTTATAAGTATAGAATCATTCATTTATTCTTTGCAATTTGCAGAAATCAGCAATCGGAAATTGCAATTTGCAGTAATCGGTCAGGTTGCGAAGAAAGCAACCAGTCCAATAATCGATGAATACACTCCTGTGAATTCAATTTAAATGTTTATTAATTTTCTCACTGATATAAAGAAATTTTGACGATTGTTTTAAGATGAAATGAAGTAGATTGGAACCTCGGGAATCTGAACTAATATCCGAACTAACTCTGTTCGGATTATCCGGAAAATTCGGTAAAAAGCTCTTGATATACCAAATGGTAGAGTATTGAATTTGTGTGCTCTGTGAAAGAGAACGGAAAGAGGTAGCGGCGATTCTCGCGGTACAGTGGAGTCGTAAACAAACAAGTTGAGGGTAGTGAACTTGAGCTGGAGTGATTCGTGGCTACTGTGACAAAGCGCGATAAAAATAGCCTACTGGGTTTAAAGTGGCAGGGTTGGTTTACCTGTTGTCTAGTCCCTCCGAGTCAAGTCAGTGTTCATCTCACTGATCTTGCAGTGGCGTACCGAGTATAAGTAGCGCTCGGGGCATAATATGATTATTTTGCCCCAGTCGTCATCAGCTGTTTAGCAAGGTAAATGGTTCTCTGGCCATGGTTTTATTTTTTTCGACCCTCATCATTTTTGTCTTGTGGCGTCATCCTCAGCCGTGTTGTAAACTGCAATTGCATGCAGATCAACTCCGCCCACTTTGGTGATGTCATCCGTGGACCAACGGCAAGCATTTAACGGCAATGTTCCCACCTGTTCACTCTCTCACTTTTGTTATCATCTCATCGCGCGCGTGGTCATATGATGTAATGGTTTCATTTATGTTTTTGATTTAATTGCTGTTGTATTGAATATGTTTTCCTTTTAAGCCGTCTTCTTATTCTGTGTGTGCCTGCACTGTGTCGTCATGACGAAAGTATGCATGTTTAGGAAAGTGTGAAGTGGTGAGTTCTTGGCAGCTAGGACATTGTACTCGCTCATCACTCTGCCTGAGATTATTGTGCCCTTGCACGAGATCATGTCTTTGTCGGCTACATCAATATCCTCATCTCCTTCTATGCTAATTTAATAACCCCGGACTCTAAGGTAAAAACGTTACAAGTGACATGAAAGCACTAGTGTTTTGTTTCCATGGTTGCCCTTGAGATTGGAGCCCGGGGCATCTATACTCCCCTTTGCTCCCCCCGGTTGCTACGCCACTGTGTTCTTGTATGCTTTGCCCTAACAAAGCCTGTCATTTTAATTTGTGTCGAAGTGTTGAAGTGTGTGTCGTGTAAATGAATGAATTCTTGTTGAAGCACAGCATCATAGTGTCCATACAATATTTTTGCCATGGTCAAAAATCAAGATCAATATAATCCCGAGGAAAGTAAGAAGAAGACGTCTTGACATATCTTGTATCACACGCTAGTGCACTTAAATTGGCGCTCCGGTACGTATAGAACAGCACGCTTCCACTACATCGACTGATGTGGTGTTTAAGCGGCGGCACTCGCGCCAAACATCGCATCGTCAAGCAGATTTAGTTCCTTACGGAGAGTTGGAACCCCAAGTCCATTAACCCTAACCCTGTTACTTCGATGTACCTTTTCTCAAAATCTGTTATAGATACACGTTTGGAACTTTTTATACAAGTAAAGTACTTAATTCCTTACGGAGAGTTGGAACCCTAAGTCCATTAACACTAATCCTGTTACTTCGATGTATCTTTTCTCAAAATCTGTTATAGATACACGTTTGGAACTTTTTATACAAGTAAAGTACATCATTCTCATTACACTGAAATGAGCTTTTGGTTAATTTGGAATTTTTTACAAATTTAGAAAATATTTAATTAGACATAGTGAAATTTTATCCTATTTTGACACAAAAAAAATTGTAAAAAAATAAAGTTTCGAGTTTTTTTTTTCAGTATAATGCGAGAAAGGTATACTTTACTTCTATAAAATATTTCAAACATGTATCTGTAACAGAATTTGAAAAAGATACATCGGAGTAACAGGGTTAGGATTAACGGACTTAGTGGTTCCAACTTCCCTTAAGTCAAAAGAAAATAACCGATTTTGTTTCCACTGATTCAGAGGCTGTATTCATAAAAAATGAAAGTGTATTATTGAATGAATGTATCTCTCTTTATATTCTTAAAAAATAATTCTATCAAACATTACATTAATTAAGAGGGTAAACATAATGCACCCTTCCTTTAAAAATTAGATATTTTACAGCGCAAATTATTTACAATTATCGAGACAATTGAAAGTGAGCAAATTTAACATTATTGGAAGATTATTTTCCTGTAAGAGTGGGATCTTCTCGTATTTGCCCGAAGAATGTCATGAAATTTTCAATCATATTTTAAAACTAACACCCGAACTTATTGAACCAGCACTGAACTCTTTCCATAAACACCAGAAAATTAGGGCATAATTATTATTAAAATTTGTGGAATTTACATCGGCCAACTGAAATTTTTTAATATTCCTTTTAAGACTTTTTCCAATACATTTTTTTTCAAATTTTCCCTCATTTTAAAGGAAATAATTTTAGAGCGCGGGTTTTGTTGAAATACCATAAATAGTATTACCATACATCCCGTATACACGGAAGTATCACCGTATTACTATTTTTCTCCCTAAAATTATTTAGAGAAGAAAATGCCAACCGAAACTACGAAGCAACTATGAAATTGAGTTCAAAAGAGAAACAGCTGAAGTTTTTTGCTCATTGATCAGATATCATGTTTAATAAAGCCATGCGAATATATACTTGCCAATACAGTCCACGACGCAAATGTGGAGAGAATATTTTCCTAATGTCAACTCAATGCCCGGACTAAATAAACAGGTTGTCGGTAGAAACAACAGAAGCAATTTTGATTTGTCATTATAATTTTTAAATGGCTTGCGTACAATCTTTTAATTATGTGAATGAAAAAAATGATATAATTCTGAAAGTAAAATCAACTTTAAAATATAACTGGCCTAAAAAGGATTAGCCTTGCACCTTTTTTATTATTCAAAGTGTTCATTTTATTAAATTGCTTAATCTTTATTGATTTTTTTTTTATCAGAGTAAAATAAACCACCACCTACCCACTTTTATTATGTTTTATTTATTTAGCATTTAAACGTCCCGTATCAATGCTTCGCAATTATGGCAACTCTAATGATAAGCACATGTTTATGCGTCAGTGGCTATTGATAGGGTCAAGGGGTATGAATACGCCGCATGCCAACATCAGAAGATGCCGTGATGATGTGTGTTAACGAATATATTCCATTTTCATTCATTACCTTAAAGTCGAAATATGACAAGTGGAAAAAAAATTGCTACACTTCTGGCACCAAATAGACTTGCTAGTGCCACTGATTTGAATGCTTCTGATGGCATATATAATATTGGCATAGGAGTGACGGCCTGAAGGCCGCATGTGGCCTTTTTGAGTTTCTCATGTAGCTTTACCAGTACAATCTGCATTGAAATAAAATTCTCGTCTATAATTTAATAATAATTACAGAATAATAACCTTTAAGATTCTTCTCGTGTGGCCTTTTGCTTAGCTGATGAAATTTAATGAGGCCTTTCAGCGCATGAAAGATTCCCCATCTCTGGTAAGGAGATGTCTTAAACCTTTACCATTAGCGACCCGACCTATTTACACAAAATTTTTCTGCTACCTTACGTGTTTAGTTAAATGCATCTGAAAAATTTCGTTCAAATAATTCAGACGTGTATGGCTTTATGAATCATTTTTGTTCGATAATTTTGAAAACCCCTATACATGCACAGATAATCAAGGTTTTCTCCTGTAGGATTCGAGTGTGGAAGAGTTTTCTGTTTTGTTTATATACATTAAAATGCGGTAATTACGTAATTACGGTTTGATGCTAAGGGGTCTATTCTGGTACCCCCGGTTGGGTTCCGTTGTTAATGTCGGAAGCCAACCCAACCGGGGGTACAAGGATAGACCCCTTAGTCAATGGATAGGTTTAGGTTTAGTAGAAAGGTATTTTTTAGACACATGCTTGCTATAAAGCCGCTTTGTCTCCAATTGAGTAAAAAAATTTGAGAACTAATTCTCGAATTGAGGACTACAAATGAGAGTCAACCTCACCGCTCACTCTCTCAGACAGGTTTTAGAGTGAGCAAACAAGACAGAAAACTCATTATCATCATGGCGCAACGCCCCTGCATTATCATATTTCCAATATTTGGAAATATTATTGTTCAATCTTATGATCTTCAAATCCGTTAGATAACACATTACTAATCAAGTTATAACATACCAATCCTGGAAAAATAGAGTTAATACTTTGCTTTATTAAAAATATATATATATATATTTGTCCTTGGATAGAATTTGCGGGTAAACTTTTAAATAGCATTTGCACATTTTTGTGAAATGTACGACTTATTGTTGTTGTATCTTCATTCTCTATTTAGATTATTTTTCTAAATCCACATATTTTTTGGATCAAGGTTACGTTTATAAACATTAATCGAAGACATCATTTCTTACGAATTTTTTTTGTTAGAAAGAAGAAAATTCATTCTCAACCCATATCTTAGCAGACGAAGAAAGTTTTGTTTCAGCTGATTGGCTGTCGATTAATGAAATCGTGATTGGATTGCATTCAGATGACTTCAGTATTTTACGATATGCGATCTAGAGTTTTCCAAAAATCTTAAAACTGCGAAATGACGACTCCGAGATATGTCGAACAGCGAAATCGGGTAAGAAACAAAATCTAAAGCTTTATGTAATATTTATTTACGTCTGTGAGTTTCGCCTAACATATTGTAAACATAACCGGCAAGGAAAATAAACACAGACGCACATCCAATCAACACACCTTCATAAATCTCATGATGATTGTTTCTTTTTTTGGATGTAGCTAAAATTTTCGGAAAAATTATTTGATTTTTCAAGTAATGTCTTGAAATAATAGAATGTCGCATTTTTTCTTTGCCCCGAGGTGCTTTGTTTTGGTTTCTTGTGACAATTCGAATAACGTAGTTTGGAAATTGTTGGATATTTAAAACGTTAGTGTGCTATAAAATATCTATTATTTTCAATTTGTTTATGTCAGAGTCTCAGAAAGATTTTTTAAAATGCAAATTTAGCTTTATTGTTTGTTTGTTTTGATGCGATTTATTTATTTATATTTGTGCTGCTGTTGAGTAGCGTAGCATTGTATTGAATGTTTACTTATCTTTAATTTTTACTTCTACTTTAATATGCATCAAATCAATTTATTTTTCAAAGTATATTTTTGCAATAGATCATCTAAACTTGTGTTGTTGAAATTTTATAGCATTAAAATTTAAGCGAGAGGTAGAGTTTGCTGTATTTGAAAAGAAAACAGTTGTTCCTATAAGAAATTCTTTACTGCTTTCGATTTAAATTGTTTATTAGGACAACTTATATACTATAGATAATGTATAATTCCACTTAATGATTTTATTTTGTGATTTAGAAAGTGGGCAAGATCCCATAAAAATAATCAAATTAATACTAAGGTGACCAAATTTTTCCAATGTAAAGAGGACATAGATAAATTGAAGATAAAAAAAATAACCTAAAGAAAGATTTAATTCATTGCAGTAATACAGAATACACTATAATGTGATACATGCATAATAAAAAAAATTGTAACATAATTTATAGTGCACTTTTCGAGGAGGACAAAACTTACAAAAGGGGGACAGTCCTCCGTGAAGGAGGATGGTTGGTCACCTTATTAATACTAATGCAAAAGCAATCAGTGCTGTGACAAAACAGGTAAAAGAAAAAAGGGACTTAATTATATCTGTATCAAATTAATTACGAGTTTGATTTAATAAAATTATCTATTATGAAAATGTATTATATGTATTATTATGAACCCTATTAACATAAGTTATTGTATGTTATCTGCATGATGTTGTTCAGTATTCTGAATGTTACACAGTATTGATAAGAAGATAGATAACACTATTGTACAGCATCTGAATATATCGTAGCAATATTGTACAGCATCTTGTGCTATTAGGGAATGTTATTATCTACGTCCCATTATGAAATGGGTAGAAACATTTTAGTTAACTATACATATTATTGACCGAAGTGGAGTTTTTTTCTTTATACCTTTAAATTGCATTGAATTAATAATAAAATTATCTTATATTTTCATTTGACAGTTATGGTAAACAATATTCAGAGATGGTAAAAATCGTGCTAAAGTATGATCTTATGAAATAATTCCTTTGTATTATTGGGTATATTAACTGTATTTATAATGCTGATAATTTTTCTTTCAGTTTCTTTATTTCAATTTTGAGTTGAAGAAATTCTGAAATTGATCCTTTTGCTTTCAATTTAGGTTATGTTAGGAAGTCTTCCTGAAGACTTTTTACGGGTTGAATCTGCTGGCCCCAGAGACAGCCCTACTAACGCTCACTCCCAAACAACACAAGCTGCCCATCATCAACAAAATTATGCCCAGGCAAATATGGCCACACAGATAACACTTTGTGTTATTGGAGTAAGTATTACAGATGCTGTTATTATTTTTAAAAAATTTGGATGAAAATTAAGCAAAAATTCTTTTAATTTTTTTTAAAACAGCAAGTGACTTTATTCTGTTATTCAAAGAAATAATCCATCCACTGCAATACTGGTACAACTTGAAAAATACGAATTTCAAGTTATGACCGTGTCCTCAACAGTTGTAAAATTGTCTTCTCTGCTGCACAACAGAACTCCTTTGAAGCCTTTTAGTAATGCTTGCCCCTTAACCCTTTGCAGCGCAAGGCAATAAATTTTTTGAAATATGATGAAAAAACATCATGAATGGTTTAGTTTGTCTAGACTTAGAATCTACAAATTTTTTAAAAAAAAATCTTACTTCATGCCAAGGGGGGTTGTCCCCCTTTGGGGACAACCTCCATTAGATATAACCACCTTGATACACTCAAAAAATATTGTTGAATCTTACAGAAAATCATAAATTAAAACTTCAAGAATATTGGAGGAAAATTTTCGAGTTTATTTGCTAAAATTGTAAATGTCCAGAACTGAAAAAATTTCTTCTTATCTCTGCATTAAGAAATTTTGTCAAACTTTATCTTTAATAATTCCTATTCTGAAACAAAATTTCATAAGGCTGCTATATACATTCTAAAAAGAGTACTAATAGCCCTATCCTAAACCTGTTATTTTCCATTTACAGTTGAATTTAACTGTTGAGAAGTGAGTGAAATTAGGTGTGCCATCAGCTGGCACACTGTGTCGCAAAGGGTTAATCCGTCATTTAAGTGTGTAGTTCCTGCATTTCAAAACCAATGAAATCTTGAAACACATTTATCTCAAAATTTCATTTTTTGAGTTGTGCCAACATTGCAGCCCATGATTGAAAAAATCTTTGTAAAAGTGAAATATCATTGTAAGAGTGAGTTTTTTTAAATTGTTTTAAATGTATTGCTTGTTATATATATTCTATTAGTTTTATTTGATTTTAAATACTATGTTTATTGTTTGTATGGAACTAATTCAAATATGGTTTAGTATATAGTAATTAGAATATACAGTAGGATCCCAGTAATCCAGACGATTTCAGGCACATTGACGTCCCGATTAGCGGGATTTCCGGATTAACGAGGTTTTTTAAAAAATAAGGTCAATCACTTTTTTCAAAAATTGTATGTATAGATACTATGGTATATTTGTATGAACTAATGTTGTATGGATAAATTGATTGAACATGTATGGACATGATATGTACGTACGTAAGTGAATGAACGTAATCAGTGAATCAAAAAATAACTGACTTTTTTAGTCAGTTATTTTTTTTGTGTGGCTGTTCCAATTTTTAATTCACATGCGCGGTCTCTTAAATGTCTGAGGAGCATATTTTCGTGTGCTTCAAAATTTTGCTCTTCAGCTCACTGTAATGAAGTGTTGAGTGCCGCCACAGCCTCAGAATGAGAAATTTTGACGGGGTTTACAGGGGTGACGTCATCATCATCTTCTGCTGTTACCGTCCTGATAATTTCGTCGTCTGTTAAAATTTCATTTCGAACCAAACTGTCATCAGCCTCAGCAGCCCACTGAAGGGCTTCAGTATTAGACATTGGGTTCATGTTTTGTAATTTGTTAATGAGTGATGCAAGCTGAATTTCTTCAGTTTGCACATTTTCTTCAACTTCAGAATCAATAAAATTGTGAAGCAAATTTTTCTACCACCTGTTTATTAGCAGTGTAGACACAGATGCCCAACAGTTACCAAGACTGAACACTACATCTTTTAAATTTTCATTTTTCAGTGTTTTTTCCAAGTTTTCATTGTGCACAGGATCATTGAGAATGTTCGTAAGAAGCAACTTGCGATATCCCAGTTTGATGTGTTGAATAACATTCTGATCCACGGATTGGATCAGCGCAGGATGCGGGTTTCCATCATTCTCCACGGACCGTCCGGATTACCGGAGTTCTACTGTATAAATGCAGTGTAATTTAAAATAAAAAATTTGATCAGGATTTTAAAAGAATTTTTATTGATTAATTAAAAGTAGCCTATTGAGTTTTATGCTCCTCATTAATATTTTGCTTTTTATAAAAAATATTGATTCTTTTGCAATCAAAATATTAGCCAAGTTTGTTTTCAATTCAAATTCAAAGAGTTGTTCATATTTTTTCAGCATCTTTCTGTATTTTCTGTGCTTTAACCTGAGACTAATAAACATCTACACTCGTGGAAAAAAGTATAAAGTCTCAAAAATACATGACATTAGAATAGAAATATATGTCATATTTTTATGAAACGCAAATTTTTATGACAGGTAAGGATACTTCATAATATAATGAAATCACAGCAAAAATAAATTTAAGTTTAATTACATTGTGTAAAATTTTATAAGAAATTAGAGAAATTGTCATACAGTTAAAGTTGGGAAAAAAGTATAGAGTCTATGGTTTATTCTTTAGTAAGTGATGTTGGAACCTCATTTTTCTATTGCTTGTATTAATAGTAGATTCATGGAACCAGAAAGAGCTTGGGAAGATATCAGGGTCAATTTTACTCCAGCAATTTTTTATTGTGGTTTTTAGATCAGACTTGCTTTTCTACTGTTGCCCATTCTTGTAAGAATGTCGAGCCAGAATGCCCGAAAGTTTTCCCAGTGGATTCAAGTCGGGACTCCGAGATGGCCATTGAGGAGTTTTTACTAGGATTTTGTAGGACACTGCTTTCATTTAGGATTTTGTAGAGAATGAAATAAGCACAAATGCTTTGTCTTGTCGAAATGTTCAATCTCCTGATGTAATTAAAGGAGAAATCAACAACAAATAATCTGGCAGCATGTCCTGATATAACACTGAATTCATTTTTTCACCAAAAACAATTTGAGTTGCACCAAATGCGGCCCAAACCATGAAAGATACTCCTCTGAATTGGCATTTTGAAAATAGGTTGTGTTCGATATGCAGGTAATATCAGTAAAACTTAAATCCATCTAAATGATTCAAATGAAACATTTTTTTTTTGTCCGAAAACAACGCATCATTCCTGTTGGTGCCAGCGGTTAAATGTTCCTGAGCAAAATTTAGAAGTGAATCAAAATGCCTTTTAGAAAGTGGAGGTTTTCCTTTCAACTTCTTGTACACAGCATTAGGATTTCTATGCAGTGCATTTCTTATTGTTCAACTTACACAGGGCAACTGTATCTCATCTTTAATTTGAGCTAAAGACACTTTTTGTTTACAGGGAAGCCTCTAGATCTGCCCTTCTGTCCTTGAAATTATCTTTAGTCTTCCTTTTCACTTTCTGTGCCATAGCTACCAGGCTTAATGATAAAATGGTTAACTACAGCCTTCGATCTGCCAATTTTTCGTGCAGTTTCAGCACCACTGTAACCAGTATCTTTAAAAGCTAGCATTTTACCCTTTTCAGTTTCTGATAATTGTAATCCTCTCCACATGGTATTAAAATGCATAAGAATAAATCAATTCTGTATAAAACTTGTATTTGTTTCTAGAATGGGAGAAAAATGCTTTTTCAGTTTATTTATTCGTTCAATTGGGGTAATCACCAGAAGACTATGCTTTTTTCCAATCTGCCATCCACTGATTTTGATAATTTTTACATAATCCAAAAAATATGATTTTTTTACAAATGTATTTTGGTATATTTTTCGGTAGCATTAAGTAAAGTTCTAAAAAATTTGCATAGCTTGATATTGCAGTAGTTTTCCAAAAATTTCGATTTTCTACCCGACTTTATACTTTATTCCATGACTGTGTATGATATCCATAATTTAAAAGGTTTTCATTTGAATTTTAATACTTTTAAAACAGAGATTCATTTGTGTTACATTGCTAAACTTAAAAAGAAATCTGTAATTTTTTATAGTGAGTTCATTTTAGAACACTGATATATTTAATTGAAATCAACTGATACACTTGACCAAGCACTAACTTGAAATGTATCTCTATTTTTATTGAAAGGGTTGGCTGGCAAAAATATCACTTTCACTCTATTAATGATCAAAGTTAAAGGATAGTCTAAAAACACAGGGTTCGTACTCCTCCTGAAATTCCTAAAAAACTCCTGAATTGTGCTTTTTTTTTCTAAGGGCCCTGAAAACTCCTGAAAATTGTGTTTTTTATCCTGATATTTCTTTTTGTCTCCTGAAAAATTGCAATCAAAAGAGCAAAAGATAAAATTATGATAAAACATAAAAATATGACATTTCCGTTTTTCCTTATTGATAGAAAGTCGCTGGAATCCGGAATTCTTACTTCTGACCTTACTTGGCTCTGAAAGAGTCTACTGCGCATGTTCCGAGTCACCACAATCGGGAAAGATGGGAGAATTGATATTTAGTATAATTTTTGTCAATTTTATAAAAATTGTCCACACTACCTACCCTTCTCCCCTACAATTGATTTTTTTTCACGTTATCTCCTGAATTTTCTGTACTGTATTCCTGAAAAAATCCTTAGAAACTCCTGAATTTTACTATCATATATACAGTATGAACCCTGAAAACAGATGCTCACTGATTAAAGTGTTTGACAAATGCATAATGGTTTATTTGCAATTGTTATTTGTGACAAAATGGAGATTAGACTTTTATAAATAAGCCAATGTTTGAAAAATGCAAATTATTGAGTGACTAATCATGTGTTACCTAATGGATGCAATTTAGAATTGGGCGTGCTGTGTTATTTAAAGCTAACGTGTTGTTGATCTTTTTTTCTGTATACATGTGCATTACATTGAATTAATAAAAAAAATTATATTTTCTTACAACAGTTATGGTACACAATATTGAGAGATGTTAATAATGTTATGAAATAACTGATCATATGAATAAGTGATAAATACTCATTAGTTTTGTCTCAAAGAGATAATTTAAATGAAGATCAATAGTGGCAATTGAGGAGGGGGAGCACTCTGAAGATTTGCATATCTCTCAAAATATCAAGTACTAGGAACCAGTCTATCTCTTTCAGACCGAGCCCGTACAATCGTGCAGGTTAAACTTTAGCTTATATTTCTGTTCCTGGTTAGTTATATGCAGTAAATACCGGAAGAAATGATTTTTCTTGTTCCCAGAATCTCTATAGACATTTTTCTCATTGGATGGCAGATATCGTCCATTTTCGAGTTGTTAGTCAGCATTTAATCCATTGGTTACAAAATACATCCGGTCTTAAAGGGTTATGCTACAAATTAGTACATAGAGAGCTGGTCAAGAAGGGCTAAGAGCAACAACTGCATCCAAAGTCTTTCTGTCATTGTTGGCTCAGAAAACCTAAAGGGAGTATATGAGAGTTAGTTTTAGATCTTCATGTTGCTATAGAAACTCAAATTGACCATTCTGTTATTCTATGAAGGCTTCACATGGTTGGAATGATGTTAGGAAACCAATATTTTGTTTCCCTTCACCTCATCACTCAAGGGTCCTGTTTTAGATAATATGGTTGTCGTCTCTACTAATAATAAGAGAGAATATGTGTGTGTTGGTGCTCTACAGGGCAGACTGTTGGACTTAGAGCTACGAAATTTGGCACGCACATTCTTTGGAGGGTGGGAATGTGCACCTTGGAGCCATTTTTTTAGATTTTAATTTTAAATTTAATTAATTAAAAAATAAGCGAAATTTTTGGCAATTTTCCTTAATAACCTCCAAAAATATTAAAGCATAAAAATAATTTTTACACTGTTTGAAAGCGCAAAAAAATTACCTTTTCAATGAAATCAATAAAGTTGTCGTACAATTTTTTTTCTAATTTTAATAACCTTTTAAAAATATTTTTTGGCATAATTTACAACGATACTTTTCATTGTTGCAAGGCATTTCAAACAGTTTTTATTGTTTAAACAAATATTTAATTGCGTGTTTCTCTTGCACTGTTTGAAGCTTAGAAAATATTCTTTGGATTTTATTTTCTTCTTTTATTTGATCAATTTTTCTGTGATATCTGTAAATGAAGTCCTCAAGATGGTAAGTATATAATGAAATAAACCAGTTAACTGAAAGATTATCTTTGCTATGTTTCAATTCTTTTTATCAGCATGTTTTAAGCCAATTAGGATGCTGCTGGACATAAAATGTGCCGTGCCAATTTAATGTTGAAATCAAATGTGCAATTTACGTTAGTGTAGACAAGGAACAGAACAAGTGCAAGGCTACGAAAAGAACGCAAGTTAAATATCTATAGCAAATTGAAGTTTAAAACAACTTAGTTAATGGAACTATGAATATAAAATTATGCATAGAGATTCAGTTGAAATTATATTTCCGACGATCAAGCTGGTCGCCGAAGGCGGCTAGTGCTCAATGAAGTCAAAAAGAGTGGAATAACATACTGTTTACTAAGGGTACTTGATGAAGCCTGAACTGCAATTTTAAAGTTGTTTTGATTTGGTTGGAGTGCAAAAGGAGCAACTTGCCTTCGGTTACTCATGAAAGATCAACTTTCCAACGAAGTAATTTCATAGCTTGAGGTGGAATCATCAGGCAATGGCTACATTAATTGCATTTCGTTGATGGAGGTTCTGCCAGTTGCTTTCCACTGATAAATATCAACCAAGTTTTGTTTGCAAATAAAAAAAATAAATAACATAATATTGATAATATGTAACATAATATATAATGTTATTTTTTTACTTGGCAAACAAAACTTGGTTGATATTTGCCAATGGAATGCAATTAATAGAAAAATATCAGGTTCTGTATTGTGTTGGAGACCATATACACAGATATGTGGACATGTTTTGGGAACTTCTATGGAGACTGCTTACAGTACCAATTCAGAATTATAAGTGTCACACTTGTTAATGTTAAACTGTCATTTAATTAATTTATAAACATCATTTTCTCTTAATATATATTAAATTCAATTTAAATGTGTTATTTCTTATAGGCCCAATTAGCGAAGAACTATAGTATAACTAAAATGGATCCTTATGTAAGAATCAGAATAGGGCATGCTGTGTTTGAAACCCAAACTGATGTCAGAGGCGGCAAGTTTCCAAGCTGGAACAAAACTATCACTGCGTTAGTATAATTATTTTTAATTTATTTCTTGGTACTTTTCAATTACTTCGATGGCAGCTGTTTCTAAACTTATTCTTGGGGTGAAATATGACGTTTATGTTTAGGCGGCAAACTGCCAAGTATGGTATTTTAGTCTGGTAACTAGACGAAAACTCTCATGTTTGGCTTCTTAAAGTTTTACATTCTTGATTGTTAAATTTGGTGCATATTTTAGCTGCTGTCATGGTAATGGGAAAGTTAATTAATTGTTTGGAAAATGCAACTTTATTTAAGTGATGGATTGAATTTTCTTATATTATTGAATGTCATTGTCTGATTCTCAGTTGTTTATTTTTTATTTTGTTAGCAAAATTTAAAACTAGTATTTTGAAATGATAATTGAATTGTTAATTTCAGAAATCTCACGAGTCAACATTTTTTTCCTCAAAATTTAATTTTTTTTTTCTGTTTTTGCATTCTAAAGGAGTATTTATGTACTGATTGAAAAAATGGCAAGAATCAAATAGTCACATTATAGGTATATAAAATCTATCAGATTAAAGAAACAATTTTTTTTTTTAATTATTGGTTTAAAAAATTAATCGGTTTCTTTTTAAAGCTCCCAGCATTTCTATATTATTGACTCATGAGGTTTCTGCAATTAATGATTCAATTATAGTTGGCATAAGTACTCCACTGGCCTGGTTTCCAGTTTCCTGGTTTGAAAAACTTGTTGTTATGTGTTGATATATAGAAAAGATCTCTTTATGTTTTTAAATTAAAATATTCATAATATTTTCCTTGAATAAATTATTTAGGCTTTGATTTTGAATCTAATTTTGGCATGGAGTGTTACAAATTATTTATCTGACTCTGCCTGAATTTTGATATCCTGAAATTTAAAATGGTTTTGCTATGAAGGTTCTTGCATTAATAATTTATTTCTATACATATTTAGAAGTTCCATGAAGAAATGAAATTTTAATTCTCTCTAGAAATAACATCTTGATCCATGATATTTGGAATTGTTTGCTTGCATGAGTGAAAGAAAATGATTAGAAATATGCCAAAATAGAGGATTAAATACCAGAAATTTGTTTAATGATAGAATTTTTTAATGATTAAAAACTATTGCTTAATTTAATTAAATGAATAAAATTTTGTCAATTATATCAAATGAATGAATTTTGTTGTAAATTATAATTTCCTAAAGTTAATGTATGCTGTTACATCACCATTTCTAATATTCAACTATTTTGTCATTACCTATCAACTTTTAAAATATTAGAATGAATTGTATAGTGTACCAATTTTCTTATGAGAGAAAAATAATTCTACTGATTTATTTACTTTGTCAACTTTTATTTGGATGATACATGGGCATTAAAAAGATCTAAATATTTATTTGTGCTTTTGATATTTATTAATGTCTTGGCAGATTTTATTAGAATATGTAAAGCTGCTTGTTTAAAACTTTTGTTAGATTATTAAACAAATGAAGAATTTGTAAAACTTCCATGAGGGCATTTAACAATTTTTGAATTGGAATAATCCACAAAAGCAAGTTGTAATTTTGCTTATTAACACAAATGCCTTTAGGAAATCTTTCATAATTGTTTTTATGGATTAAAATAATTAAACTAAATAAATGGAGCATATTATCTTTCACATAGTTGTTTATTTATAAGTATTTTCTCTCTTGCAGTAAGTATGTAAGAGATTTCTTCAAAACTTTTGGCCAGTTAAATTGAGTGTTTTTACCACTATACATACCAACATTTTAGAGATACAGTGAAACTGTAGTTAGAAAATGAGTGATTGGTCATGGTACACTTAATGCGAGGTACTCTTCAACTTCAATAATGGTAACTTCTTGAATATTAATTAAATATGACATTAAAACTTGAGATGGTGTCTTTATGATTTTACTTTGCGTTATTTATTTCCTTATTTTATAAGCAGTTAATATAGAGTAATAGTTACAGTGAATACTGATTAACCTATCTTTTCGTGATATTCAGTTAAAGTCGATAAGAATGTTTAGTACATTTCCATTAGCTGCACAGCATGTGTTAAAAAGGAAAATATTGATGTGAGGTGTCACTTTTTTTTTTGGTGGTGTTCAAGAATGTGGTGAAGTGTTCACAGATGTTCCAAGCGTAGCAATCTATACTGCAAAGTAGGGATGGGGAAAACCTACCAGTTTTAACCAAAAACCGTTTTTTTTTTGTTGTTTTTTTCGGTTGACTGTTTTTTTCCGGTTATGTTTTTGTTCTGGTTATTTTTTGAAATCCAATAAGCGGTTTAAAATCCAGATAGGAAGGTAGGCTCGATTTTAGGTTCAATTATGCTAAAATATATCTAGTTATGAAGCTTTGAATTTCATCATCTTAGACCAATCAACGGCAATAACTTCCTCGAGGCGTCTGTTGGTTGTCGGATTACTGAAAGAAACTTTATAAACAGATAAATATTGGCCAATGTATTGATTTCCTGCAAAAACAATACTAATAAAAATTTCATCTACAAAAACAGCCTATGTTTTAAAAAAAAAAAAAAACAGAAAAACCCGGTAAATTTGAGCTGTTATAACTGTCTAGGTTGACTTTATTTGGTGAATTAGGTAGGCATTTTTACTGCTGTCTACGTAAGGGAAGTATAAAATATTTTTTATATATTTTGTACCTTTTTAAATAATATTTAAAATTTAAGTTTTGTAATTTATTCCAGGTACCTTCCTTCTGGTATAAGGACTATTCACATAGAGATTTTCGATGAGGTATGTGAATATGTAAATTTTAAAAAATCTTTGTATGCATAGAAAATTTGTATAGATTGGATATTGGTTAATATTTTGATTTGCTTTCTTCCTTTTTTAAGCCATAGGGATAGGGGCACACATTTCATAGCTTTTAATTTTACTTTTATTTCTGATATTTACAGTCGAACGTCGCAAATTCGTAATCGTCGGGACTTCGGCAATTCCGGATTTGGGATAATCCGGATCTTGGATCATTTCAATATTAAGAACCGATTTTAACATCATAAAACACATAATTCAATTTAAATTTTAAAAAACTTATTTATTGCTTGTTGTCTTTGATTTATAAACATAATTAATATTATTTCTTTTTAATTTTAACATTTTTACAGAACATTTCATTTAAAGTGAATTGCTTCATTAGTTTTGGGTTTTTGATTAAGTAACTTCTCTTTTATTTTATGTATCGCCATTATGTCCGACTCCGAAATAAAGTCTCTTTGCAAATCCTCTGCGAGCAAGAAGAGGAGAGGAAATTGCACGCGCATCTTATTTGTTAACATTTCTTATATTCTGGACTAGTTCATTTTGTGTGCTAGAGAGGAGAAGGAGGAAGGTATTGTAACTCCGCAATTTGTTACAATACCCCCCCCCCCCCCCCCCTCTGCCATACCTTCGTTTATTGACATCGTTGTAATAAGTAGTTAAATCCTTTCCCTCCCCAGATGGTTACGACCGGTTTCTGCTGATTCTGGGTTAATAAAAGATTTGTTAGATAAAAGTTAGGAATTTTTTTTGGGGGGGGGGGTTACGCAATGAAAAAGGTCCGGATTTGCGACGTTTGACTGTACAGTGTAGTTCTCAGTGTTATATTTTACTGTTTTCATGAATGTGTTATTTGTTACAGAATGCCTCTATTCAGATTTTTACTGAATAATAATTAAAAAAGAGAAATTCTTACCATCTATTTTCAAGGATGTTGCTTTTCATTTATCAGGAATTGCATATTTAAATGTAGATTGACAATTTTCATGGAAAAACCGATGTAAATTTTATTGAAATTAAGGCAACTGTTTTCTAATAAAAAAAAAAAATCGTGTGATTTTGTGATAGGAGAGATTTATGCAATTTATGACTTGAATTTTTTTGATGAAATGCCTTTACGTTAAACTGTATTTGTCTTTCAGAATACACTCACTCCAGATGAACGTATTGCATATGCAGATTACGTTTTAACAGATGAAGCTCTGCAAGGGAAGTTTGTTGATACCTGGGTTCCACTGAGTGGAAAGCAAGGTGAGGGGAAAGAAGGATCAGTGAACATAACAATTTACATTAGAGTAAGTTGAAATTGTTGATCAAGTTGCTTTTCATATCTCAAGTTTTGTAGTTGCTTTTTAAAGGCATATTCCATTGTTCTTGGACAATATTTAGCTACTGATTAGACATATATAAATATGGATTTAATCATCAACTAAGAAGATAAATTGTACTAAAGAGAGTGTAATTTTTAAGCTTAAAATAACTAAAGTAAAGTGTAAGCTTTAAAGAACTTTTCATTTTTTCAGTTCAACAATAAGAAAAATATTGTAACAGTGTGGCTACAGAAACTGCGAAAAAAATTTCCCTGATTTACGGCTACTAAACATATTAGTTTCCTGGCTTTCTCCCTACTCAGAATCACAGTATGTGTATAATATACATTATTAAAAATACTTCTACCAGTTATTTAATATGAAAAAAATATATTTTTATGAAATTTAATTTAAAAAAAATAATGGAATGAACATCCTAAAAAAATCTATTAAAAGAGTATATTACATTTCTTGTATGTAAAAAATACTGGTAATTTTAACAAATACTTTGCTTTTAAAATTGCATAAGAATTCTAAGAAACATTAAATTAATCTTTTCAACACAAGTTAAATTTTATTAACACTAAAGGTTATTATGATCTTTGCTCAAAACTTGAAAAGAATTCAATAACTAATTAGTGCTGTTTGCATGAGTACCAGAATAACATGTTGCAGCATAAGTATAAAAATAGTATAATTATACATACCTAATAATATATATTTTAGCAAAGGTTTAAACAAGAGAAACTGCCAAAATATTAGTTCAAATCTTTATTCTTTAACAAATCATAAGAAGTTAATTTCTCTAATAAAAAACTTATGCTTTTATAAATGAATATAGGTTTTTTTTAAAAAAAAAAATTCATTTATTATTACAAATAATGCTAGACATAAGATACTAATTTATAGATAATAACTCAAGTAACTATTAATTTTCCCTGATTTTTAGATATATTCACGAATTTTTCCGACTTTTCCAGATCGATAAAATTCCATGACTTTTCCCTGATATCCTTGATTTCCTGGTTCTGTCGCCACACTGTGTAAACATTATTCATAAATCCCTGTTTCTTGATGTAATAAATTGGGATGGAGTGAGTGAGTGAAGAATGTTCTGCCTCTAGTCTAAATGGACACCACAAGGACAAAATACCAGTGTCTTTGTTTTACTATTTGAAGTCTCATGATGGGAGGAAACATAAAACCATTACTTGGTCGCAATGTTACTTTGCTCTAGTTACTATGAAATAGAGAGTGTCCTGGCTGAAGACCTTGAAAAGTAATAACTTATGATGAGAGAACCATACTTAATTCGCTGTAAATTTCAGTTCATTAAAATCCAATTTCTGTGCGCGATTCCTAGTTTTTTACTTTCTCGTATACAAAGAGAAAGTATTGTAATCGTCAAAAAATTCGAACTCGAGATTTTGACGGATCTCCACGTTTTAGACCTCCCTGAGTATGAAAAACACAATTTTGGAATTATGTCTGTATGTCTGTCTGTGTGTGTGTGTCTGTCTGTGAACACGATAACTCGAAAACTATTAGAGCTACGGGGATGAAATTTGGTATGTGGTCTTTGAACATAATTTGTAGGTTTCTATCAAATTTTGGACAAAATCCGTCAACGGGAAGTCTGTCTATTTGTATGTCCGCGGTCATGTGAACGCTATAACTCAAAAACTTGAATAGCTAAATGGATAAAATTTGGTACACAGTTTTATCGTTATGAGTGTAAGTCGGTATAAAAGTTTGGGCCAAATCCAATAAAAGAGTATGCCTCAAATTCGTATATTCAATTTCTTTTAATCCATTTCACATGTATTGGTAGCAAGCAATCTTGTTATTGTTGTAAATTTTATTTACAACAATAAATAATGTTTTCAAACATCAATTGTTAACAATTTTTTTATTGTTGTAAATCAAACTGATCTCATTATTTCAGCAAATCTTTCATTCACGCGCTTTTGCAATTGTTATGTTTGTGGTAGTATAAATTGTTTTCTTGGGAATTCAATTCCAAAGCAGAATTTTCGCTTTAGTATTCATTGCATTGCCTATTTTATCGTGCCTGCTTCAAAGTAATATTTTTTTGAAACGTGGCAACAGATATTTGATTTCAGGTTTGTTTGTTTTTTGTTTTACTTTCTCGTATACGAAGTTATATAAAGAGAAAGTATCTCCACTACGAATCTCCACTTAGAAAGTATACGAGAAAGTTTAGGGGAGACTACTCCCGCTGGTTTTTTTGCATGTTTAAAGTTCAGTGTGAGTGCGATAAGTTTGTTTTACATTACTCCAGATGGTAAGCAATCTCTCTCTAAGTATTTAATAGCTTTTCTGTTATAAATCTGCTTCAGTACACAATATTTCCAATTATCCAAAGTGCAAACTTTTTTGCTGGAGTAGAATAATTTTAATGAAGCCTCAAGCAGAGAAGTCGACCACAGTTTGTCCAAAGATATGAGAGGTAGGCAGGGAAATCTGCATGCTTACTTGCAGGCAGCATGTGACAGAAGCATGGACCTGAGTAAATATTTTTGATTTAAAAAAAAACCTTGCGTTAATCTCCTATCTATGGTCTATTCTTTCATTACCAATCGTGCATGGTTCCCTTAATATAAACCATTATTTTTGGATACTTTTAACTAAGGATATCGTGTGCTTCAAAAATTTTCCATATTCCTTGATTCCATGCCTCATTTTTAGCATGCTACCTGATTTTTATTTATTCATTTTTTGTGATGACAAAAAAGTTTATATCTAATCTGGAAAACTGACTGGGGCTCTGATCTTTTTATAAATTCTTGGGTCAGAGGCAGATACTTTTCGTGCTGTATCGAATAAGCATTTCTTTCCTTTCATTTGCATTCCTTTTCAGTTATAAGTAAATTTGGAGGAAAAAAAAAAGAACCTTCAAACATGATGGATCAATTCTGAAAAAGTTGTTTTCCAGCTAGTTTCTTTTTACTATTATTGTAGAAATAATATATGTCAATGGCTGCATAGTAAAAAGTACATTTTGCAGCTCCATGCAAATTAATTTTAAGCAGAAATGGCATATAAGCACAAATTCAAATATTTCTAAGAATTACGTAATAAAATCTTAGACCATATGTCATGGATTATTTTTAAAAACTTTCCAGAGTCCAAGTCGGTGACATCTCTTGTTATCATCCAATGGTGACATTATTAATGGCTTTGCATGAACAAAAAAATTAAATTGAATCAAAATTTTTAATAGCAAAACTAGTTCAATGAAAGAAATTTCTTTTATGAGTTTTCTAAACATGAAATTCTTGAAGTTCTTTTGCTGACTACCATTATCATATGTTACATGCAAATGAACAATTATTTCTACTTTATGAAAAGTAAAATGCTTTTTTTTATTAGCAAGACGTGTCTTATTATTTTATGTATATTGTATATCCAAAGTAGTTTTGGCCTTGGTTTTGTTTGTTAATTAGTTTTTGTTATAGTGCTGTTGTGTATAAAATTTCAGTTCACTGGATAACTGTGAATCGTTATTTTGCAGTCTGTGCCTTATTGGTCTTCAGTTATGCCTACTGCTGCACCATTAATGGTTATTCCTCAGCCTGCTTTAGGAGTGTGGCCCTACTATGTTGGTGGTATGTAAATGTTTCTTTATTTTTGTACAAAATAACTGTTTGTTCTAGATTTAAGTTGCAACCAATGGCGAAAATCTTCACAATCCGTTCCAACAGGAATGTGATTTGTGAAGAAAATTTAGGTTGAAAGGGGATGTTTCGTGTCTAATTAGTTCATTCTAGATCAATCTAGATGGAAGTTGCAAGTGTTGTAACTTCCATCTGGATTGAGATACAGGGTGGCGCCAGGCCCCCGTCGGGGATTCTGTATCCCCCTCCCCCAATTGGGGGAAAAATTTTGTATCCCATCAGGGAAAATATTTGTATGGTGTATTCAACTGTAGTTGATAAACAATAACCTGGCGAAAATTTGAGACCAATTTCATTACACTTGTCCCTCCTTACAGCAGGTGGTGTTCCCTGTCGGGGAGACTGTGCCCCTCGGGCAAATCCCCCCCGTAGAGCAAACTCTAGCGCCATTCCTGTTAAGATATCCAGGCTGATGGGCCATATAAATGTCATAGCTTGTTGATGCAACCATAACAATTGATTACTCAATCTAGTTGCTTGATTAGAATTTTTTGTGATTTGTTCCGCATTTTATTTGCTAAATGTGAAATTTTTATAGATGATTTTTCTTTTTGTTATAAATATTACGTAGTTGTCCTAGAAAAACGACAAAAACCTATTAGTATTGTATTTTATGTTGCAAACTTTGTATACACGTCCTTGTAGCATCATACTTATTGTTAATGAAACTGTACCAGCAAATGAGCTTTCAGAAAAAGCTCTCGGCATAATCTTGCCTGAAAATTTAATTAATTGTATTGCTAAAGAAAATGCAAAGAAGCTGTCTGTGGAATGGGAAAATGTCTCTTTTGGACAAAATTTGTCATTTGACCAAGTATAACTTTTCCCATTAAATAGAAGAATTGATTTGTTTTTGAACCCAACTTTCCACGCCAATGGCGGATTATTGAAATGTAATTTATTGCAATTCCTGAATGTTTTTCCGAGAATGAGAAGAAACTGAAGGTCACATTTTGTTTACTTGCCTAACGTATGAAGGTCTTTTGAGTTCAGTTTTGTGTAAAACTTCGAATTGTTCCTTTGTCCTTTCAATTGATATTTGATTGATCAGTGATATCGAGGAAAATGAAATAAATTAAAATCTATAGTTTAAAAAAAACATGATCATTAAAGTATTCAAAATCGATTCCTTTTGTGACAATTTTCTTTTATTAATTGGAGACTAAGTGGTTGAATAGCAAGAATACATCTCAAAATACTCATACTGTCAAATGCATAATTGAGATGCATGGAATTTTAAATAGATTAATTTGTTTTTATTATTTATTGACCAATTGATTGTATTAATAAATAATCTAGGATATTTATATTTTTATCAGCGCTTAATATTTTTTTCATGAAAATTGTCTGAAATGTTTCACATTATTTTTGTGGACTTTCAGCTTTTATAGATATATTGTCTGTTTTATTTTTCATTGTAGAAAGAATAGTTGCTTGAAAATCATTAATGTGTTAAATAATTTAATCAATCAATTATGAATCTTTAATCAAGTATGAATAGTAAGGTGACCAACTTTTTTCCAATGAAAAGGAGGACACAAATCAGTTAAAGATAAAAAAACATTGTAAATTAAACAAAGATTTTATTCATTGCAATAATAATACAGAATACACTGTAATATTATAAATGCATAATAAAACCATTTATAACATAATCTACTGTACACTTTTCGAGGGAGGACAAAATTTACGAAAGGTGAAAGGTTGGTCACCTTAAAATAGAGAATTATATACATGGATCGATCCAGGCAAAAATTGGGGGCCATTTTGCGGCCCTTTCACGAAATTCCGCTTCATAAAAACGGCCCCGACACAAAATTCAAATTCATAAAAACGGTTCCTTCACAAAACTCAAATTCATGTAAAATATAGAAATACGACTGCTAAAAGTGAAGGTTTTGCACGATAAAAAATTTTTTTCAGAAATATTTTTATTTTTCATAAAAATAATTTATTTTTCACAAAAGTGAGTCCTTAAAAAAACCTGGTCCGACTCCTAATATATATTGATGTAAAACCTGGCTTGGATAGTATAAGTTTATACGATGTAGAACTACCCAAAGTCAATAAATTATTGAAATACTGATATTGTACGATTATGAATCGTGTTCCAAATCGATTGAGTACCCAGTTAGTGTTTTATACTTTCGGAAATATTGAAATTGTTGTAAAGCTGAACATCTTGACAACGTGACTTCTTCACTCCAGTGGGAAAGCCCTGCATGAAAAACATGGCAATGATTACTGCTGATTGGGGTACCAATTTATGAATGGTTGTTTAGTTAGTGTTGTGTCTTGTGAATGGTTTTAGACGAAAAAGCATGCTCAGTTATGAAACAGTAATGCTGTGAAATATCTGGTAGTGATATCCATCTAAATTAATATTTTGATTTACTGAAAGGCATAAGTGATTAAAAGACACTTGCGTATAAATTCGTTTAAATCGTTGCTTCGTCACTTTGAATTTCTTTAATTGGCCATCCCCCCCAAAAAATATCAAATTTTGCATATTTATAAAATAGTATTGTTCTATAATTTGGAATAATTTTATTTTACGTCTACATTACCTGTGCTTAAATTCCAACAATTTTTAATCCATTCATTAATTTAAAAAACAAAACATTTTGTGTATTTCAAACAACATATAGTTATTAATTATGGAAATTGCAGTTTATTAAATACAACTTAAAGTATTTTGCATTTGTTTTGTATTGATGACGTGTTAAACCAGAACCATCTCTGTCGTAGGTCAGCCTGTCTCGATCTGTCCGCAACCCCTACAAAATCCAAATTATCCACATCCTGTTCAGCCTCAGCCAAACTATCAGCCATCAGAAGATGATATTAAACAGGTAAATATGGAAAATTACATGTTTTACAATTTGCGCCCTCCCACTCGCTACTGTCTTAGGGTTGAAAAAGAACAACGAAATCAACCAACTCTCACTTTTAAGAGTTTTTTTTATGTACAATACAGATTAGCAGTGTTTAAAAACAAAATTTATTTCATATCATATGCATCAGCTACTTTTAAATGCATGGAAATAATGTTTAGGACTAAATGGTACACAGTTTAACTTTCGTCGTTCTGCCAGCTTGAGTTGTCACTCGCTTTAGTGTTTAAAATACAACTGAAACCTCAGCATAATTTGTAAACGTTTTATTAATTTAATTAAAAAAATTCTTTAAACTTTTCTATCCTAGTATATAAAGTGTTCTGTTCATAATGTTTTTGGATATTTATAAATAATGGTGAAATAAGATTTTTTTTTTTTTTTTTAACCTTTCATGCTGATTTCATTGGATCTTTAGGTGACTCAATAATAGCATCTCATAACTATGAAAAAATTCTATACTTAAGTCCGGATTGCAAAAGAATCCAAGTCCAGTCTAAGAATTTTGAACAAAATTTCTAGTTTTCCAGATAAAATGATGCAGCTTTTAAAAAAATGTATTTGATCATGAAAAATGAACTATTTCTTTAGCTGTGAAGCTTGTCTTATACTTTCTGGTGAATTAAACACTTGTATCTTCATAAGAATTTCACTATTCTGTTACCTTGATTGTGCTAATTGACATCTTGCTTTGTTTAAGAACGGGGAAAAAAATCACTGATTTTCAATACTTTATTCGTGTTGGGCTCTTTAATTTAAACTACCGAGTTCTTGTATGATATTACATGAATTTATATTTATTGTTTTGGAAACATTCATTGTACTTGCAACTATTGAAGTGTTTCTAGAGTAGTATTAAAGAACAGATTGTGTACGTGTGATTTGGCATTTGGGAGCAACATCAGGGTTCGTACGCATCCTTAAAAGTCCTTACTTTTACATTTAGTCCTTAAAAGTCCTTACAAATCCTTATTTTTATGCCCCATTTTTAAAAAATCCTTGAAAGTCCTTACTTTTTTCCATATCAGCTAGAGCAAAATACATGCAGTATTCAGAAAGTGAAAGATCCAAAGAAAAGACTGAAACGAAAAGCTCTAGGAGGAAATAATTTTTTTAAAACAAAAGAAAATGTTCCAAACCAAATGCACCAAACAAATGGGGAAGCAAATGATTTAGCTAATGAGGCTGAAAAGTCAAAGGACATAAATTTATTTATTCAATCGCATGAACTAAGAAAAACAATTATTGAAAAGAAATTGAAATAAATACCTTGGGTGTAAAATTGAATGAAAAAAGTTTGGAATTAAAAGATATTTAATTTGATTACCAACTTCATGGTTTTTTTCATCAATTTATTAACTCATATTTTTAAGAATTTTTGTTTTTTTAAATTTGTAATGTATCTTCCATCTATGTTTTATATTATACTTTATCTTCTAATAGGTTGAATTAGCAAAAATGAGACATTTTATTTAAAAATGCGTGCGACAATTCGTTAAGTTTATTCAATTTAGAGGTCCTTATTTTTTGGTTTTGTAAGTCCTTAAAAGTCCTTGATAGTCCTTGATTTTCTTTTAAGGAAATGTGTATGAACCCTGAACATATTTTTTCACTTTAATAACAAGATGTAAAAGTTTTAGTACTTTGAATTAAGATATTTGAGATCAAATTTAGCATTTGGATTTTTTTGAATTGTTAATATAATTGAGAAATAAAGTAATTAACTCTAAATGCAAAATAGGAGATAAAACCATGAAACCTTTTATGATCACAATTTTTTTTCTCCTTGGAACTTTATAAGTGCTTTAATTATTATAATTGTATGCTGTGTATTTTAACTACTCTTAATTGTGAAATTATATCCTCTTTATTTCCCTTTGAACACATAAATCAATAAGTAAATATTTCTCACTGCAGTGCAAGGTTAAATATCTTTCTGAAAATAAATACAAGTCTAAAAAAATTATGGAGATAAGTGGATATTTTCATAACGATGGCTTTTGTGTGATTTAAATTTCATAGAAGTATTATTTTAATGGCATGCATCTATTTTGATTCACTGAAAACACTTTTACATATCCTATTTGCTGAATTTTGTAGAATGAATAATGAAAATGTTAATTCATCATTATAGCTTCCTGCATGTTGTTAGGAATGAAACCTCTGGAATTCAAAAGCTCGATAAAAATCAAAAATTAACTCGGAACATTTGAGTGGTTAGGCTGATAATTTTTATTTCTAATTATTAAGAAATTTTGTTGGCAGAACTAACAGCTGCCTTCATGGAAAACTCTGAACTTTGAAAGTGATCGAAACAAAAAGTATTTATTGTCCCGTTATGGTATGTGGTGTAAAAATTCTTTTAGCTAGTCTAGATGTCTCGTTTCATAAGATACTTGGTACATGGAGGGGATTTTTTTTTTTTAAATGTGAAAAAAAACATAGAAATAATTTCGCATTCACTTATGAGGAAAGCTAACAGTTACCGAATTACCAGATAGTAACCTACTTCCATTTTATTATTTCGTGAATGGGCTTTCGGACTCGTACAGTTTTTGCTTTCATTTTTGATATGAACCTGAGAATACGAAATTCTAGAATATTCTTGTGTTTTATGCTTTCTGCCATTATTAAGATCTCTGGTCCCAAGAGTACCCCCAGGGGTACACGTATCATAGTCTGGCTTATATGAATGAACGTTTATGAATAGTGTAGAGATGCTGTGTTTTGTTGTCACTTAATCGGGCACAAGTGTCGGAATGAAGATTTAATTTGTTTTCTTGTGAGGTCCTTGCTACAGGGTTCATACTCCTCCTGAAATTCCTGAAAAACTCCTGAATTTTGCTTTTTTTTCTAAGGGCCCTGAAAACTCCTTAAAATTGTGTTTTTTATCCTGATATTTCTTTTTGTCTCCTGAAAAATTACAATCGAAGAGCAAAAGATAAAATTATGATAAAACATAAAAATATTATGTTTCCATTTTTTCTTATTGATAGAAAGTCGCTGGAATCCGGAATTCTTACTTCTGACCTCACTTAGCGCCGAAAGAGTCTACCGCGCATGTTCCGAGTCACTGCAATCGGGAAAGATGGGAGAATTGATATTTAGTATAGTTTTTTGCCAATTTTATAAAAATTGTCCACACATTCCCTCCTTCTCCCCACAATTGATTTTTTTTTCACGTTATCTCCTGAATTTTCTGTACTGTACTCCTGGAAAAATCCTTAGAAACTCCTGAATTTTACTGTCATATATACAGTATGAACCCTGATGCTACATTTCTCTTATAATGCTGTAGTTCTATTGAATTAAGTATTGACTTACCAGTTTAAGATCGAAAAATTAACTGTTGGAAATCTTTGTGATGCAACAACATACATTAAGAATTTATATGTTTAGTTTTGTTTCTATTTCAGAATGAAAGTAGATGTATAAAAGTTGTTGTCGGATGCATTTTACTTTCATCAGTTATTAAGCTTTAGATAAAAAAAAAACTTGTTTTGATTTTTTTATATTAATAACTTAGATTGATTTTGTTCTTAAAAAAAAAAAATTATCATCAATGCAAAAATGGTTGCCGGTCTGTATAGTTTAAGATTGTCATCAGCATCATTAGTTTTGTCACAAAAGTGACATTTGTTGCTTGTGTTGTGTTGTATAAATCTGCCTGTTTTACAGATTTATGCAACACGACAGTTAATGTATGCATGCATAACCAAATTTTTCCTAACATTTCTTTATTTTTAATAAACACTTTTCGGTTTTTTTTTTATTCTGTATTTTTTAACAACAGAAATTAGAACAGCAAAACTATGTATGTGTATGCAAAAATGTGCCTTTCTGTATAATGCAAAAGAATTTTAATTAATTTTTAATTTAATTTCTATCAATTCTTAATTTAATTTTCGTTAAATTTTTTCAATTATAACTGTATGTAAAAAATGTCGTGCAATTTTTATTAAAATAGTAGGCAAATGTATTTATTATTATTATTTTTTTGCCAGTGTAAAACAAACTAAAAATATAAACATGCAAATTAAATCTTAATGAAAAAAAAATTTTTGATTATGACAATGAAAAATCAAAGCACTTAATTATAAAAATTTAAATTAATTTAAATAGTTTAGGTTTGATTCATTTACTATATCTGTGTTTGAAGATTCCTAATAAATCATATCAAACAATGCATTTATTAAAATAAAAAGTTGCATTTACTGTCAATGAATTTTCTCTTCTCATGGTGAGGCATGAAGAATTAATTTTTATTCATGAACTAATTTTTAATTCCTAAGTTTTACTTTCTCGTATACGAAGAGAAAGTATTGTGATCACCAAAAAATTCAAACTCGAGACTTTGACGAATCTCCACATTTTAGACCTCCCTGAGTTCGAAAGACACAATTTTGGAATTATGTCTGTCTGTCTGTGTGTCTGTATGTCTGTCAACACGATAACTCGAAAACTATTAGAGCTAGGGGGATGAAATTTGGTATGTGGTCTTGAAACATAATTTGTAGGTTTCTATCAAATTTTGGACAAAATCCATCAACGGGAAATCTGTCTGTTTTCACGTAAACGTGATAACTCAAAAACTTAAATAGCCAAATGGATAAAATTTGGTACACAGTTTTATCATCAGGGAATGCAGGTCCGTATCAAATTCTGGGCCATATCCGTGAAAGGGTTGACGTCTGTCAGTCTATATAATCTCATACTTGTTAATACGATAATTTCTTAACCTTGTGGCTTAAATAAATAAAACTTGGTATGTGGTCTGATTATCTTAATTGTAGATCTGTACCTATTTTTTTGTTTCAATTGGTTGAAAAAAGTTGTTCAAATCGCCTATTCGTCTTTTCTCATCACATGATGATGCAAGGCCATTATTGCGTAATCGCAAGTTAAACTTCCATTTCTACTTTCACCTTTGGCATCTCGTGGCGTTCTCGGTGTAGAGCAGATTCGATACGAGAAAGTTTAGGGAAGGCCACTACCGCTGGTTTTTATTTAATCTTATTGGTATTTAATGAATTGTGATTCACTGTTTTGCTTAATACAGAACTGCACTTTACAATCAAGCCTTTATTATGCACAAAATGTCATAGTCAGTTTAGCCAAAAACCATATTCTGTATTAAAATAAACCTAAAACTGACAGATTTTTTGTTAGCGCATTAGTTTTTTTTGTCATGTAACCATGCAAACTTTTGACGAAAGCCTACTCGGTATCTAATCGCAATTTTTGAAGTCATTTTATTGAATGTTCATGAATTAAGAGTGTGTGTTAAGCTTAATGTGAAATCGCCCTTTTTTTCATGTGTGCAGCTGCAAGAAATGTTCCCGTCTTACGATCGAGAGGTGATTGCCGGGGTGTTGGAGAACCACCGTGGAAATAAAGACCAAGCCATAACTTCTCTGCTGTCTCTGGGCGACAAATGATCTCGAATCCTGCAAAATACTTTTATGTAGTGTTTTTGTGTTTCTTCATCTATCCCAGATTATGATTGTACATTTTGGAGATTTTTTTAAAGCTAAAAAGTCGTGTTGACTTCTGACATTTGGAAATCGTATAAACCAGCCAATTTATGAGCTTCAGAGTAACTTTTTGTGCTTTATTTAATATTGTTTTATTCCGTTTGGCTATAATAAATTACTTCAGATATAATATAGCTATATTTTTATGAGGAACAAAGTAATGCTGTATAAAAACGCTTGTAAATCACTGCTCAAACACTCAAAATTTTAATCGTAGTTTTATGGAATTGTGTTATACGTGAACGTACAGACATAAATTATTATTTATAGATGTTATTATTTAGTTATACAAAATTCAATTAAAAAGCAATTGTATTTTGTTTACTGTATTATTCTTGGATTCATTTTAAATTTTATATATTTTTTTGAGTTATTTTCCCAGAAATGCTTGCAAATTTTATTGAGGGCAACTGTAGAAGTTATTTACAGATCTGTGATTTAACATTCTTATATTATTGTGATTTGTTTATGATTTTTGTGTTAAAAATATGTTTTTGCTAAAATACATCTTTTTATTCTTTGCGTTGTAAATATATAATAAAAGTAATTTACTTTGACAAAAAAAATCTTATGGCTGTTTTTTGAATGATGCGCTCACGATGCCACATTAAATAAAAAATAATTCACTTGAAACCAGGGTTGTCAATTTTTTTGATTTTTTTCAAAAAAAATCGATTTTTTTGATTTAAATCAAAATTTTTTTTATTTTAATGATTTTTTTAAAAACTACATATATATATTTAACATTTGTATATTAGACAATGAGTTCTATAGTCATAGAATTATATATATATATAACAACATACCAGTCATTAAGCTGTACTTTCTTTAAAAAAAATAAATTTAAAAAATTTAATTCAAAAATGTAACAACTATTTAAAAAATATTTGTGAACTAAAATATAAAAATAATATACTTTTGAAATATAAGACAATTTTATTAAGGAAAAAAGGAACAATATAATAAAAATTGTCATTTCTTGACTATAGATATATTATTGTATGTTAGAATATTGGAGAATTTTACACTCATCTGTTCATTTGTTTCATTACAAACGCAAGTTTTGAAGCTTTCTCTAATCCTAATCTGTTTCACCCAAAACATTAAATAAAAAATTTTCTAGATAAAATTTTTAAATTCGGGCTTTGCATTGAGTCACTATCAGGACTACCTGTGTGCCAAATTTCATGACTATAAGTGTGATAGATTCGTCTGGACATTGCACACACGCTCACAAACATTGCCTTTTATAAGTATAGATCATAGTTTAAATTGCACTATGTAGACTTTTGTGTTTCTTTTGGAACATTTATATACATTACTTAATTATCTTACATTTGAACATTATTGCAATATAATAACTTTTTTGTCCCCAACACTATTTAGTTTTCTCCAGTATTAAAATGAAACTCACTGCATTTTACTACGTTCTTTCTTTGTGAACATGATCCTTTCACAATATTTATTTTATTTTATAAAAAAAGGAGCATCTCATACTTTGCATTTTATTGTGTTGCTCATTGGAGATTTATTTAACCCTTTGAGGCAAAGTGTGCCAGTTAATGGCACACCTAATTTCACTCCCTTCTCAATCGTTAAATTCAACTATAAATGGAAAATAATAGGTTTAGGATAGGGCTAATAGTACTCTTTTTAGAATATATATAGCAGTCTTATGAAATTTTGTTTTGGAATAGGAATTATTAGAGATTAAGTTTGGGAAAATTCCTTGACTTGGAGATAAGAAATTTTTCAGTTCTGGACGTTTAACAATTTTAGCAAAGTAACTCGAAAATTTTGCTCCAATATTCTTGAAGTTTAAATTTATAATTTTCTGTAAGATTCAACAATAATTTTTAAGTGTATCAAGGTGGCTGTATCTAAGGGGGTTCTCATGAGGTGGGTGACCCGAAAGGGGGACAACCCCCCCTCTGAATGAAGTAAGTTTTTAAAAAACTTTTTTTGTAGATCCTATGTCTAGACAATAAACTAAACCCATTCATGATGTTTTCTCATCATATTTCCAAAAAATTATTGCCTTGCACCGCAAAGGGTTAAAATCTAATTTGCTTGTGTTCTCAAAAATAAAGATACGGAGTTAGTTAGATAAGATCTAGTTACATCAATTCAATAAAATATTTTTTTATGTTCTATATATTCTTTCTTTAAATATACATTTAAAAACACTTTAAAATCACTATTTAAAGATACATGAACAATTTTATTTCATTAAAGCAGATTAACTTGATATTTAAAATAAAGTGATTTAAATCGGTGATTTTTTTAAAAAAAATCAGTTGATTTAAATCGCGATTTAAATCAGTGATTTTAATCAACTGATTTAAATCACCAGAACCCTGCTTGAAACATTTCATAATTTCTGATTTTTAATACCATATCACATTTTCTATATTAGATTTTCTTTAGAGCCATATTTAAAAAAATAAGTAAAACATATCTTGGCATCTACTAAATATTAAATATTGATGCTTTATAATTATCTGATGAACAAAACTTTGCAGAAGTGGTTAACTTAACAGTGTGTTAACTTAAAGGTTAGCACATGAATTTGATACAAAGTTGAACATAATTGTTCAGTTGTTTGTGATTCTATTGTTCAATTGTAAATTAATTCAGCCTTGTATAAAGCAATATGGAGAAAATGACAGGCTGCTACAAAGAAACCGTACCCAAATTATATAAATATATTATTCCCATTGAGACTAACAGCCATACCATGCTATTAGCTCTGGTTCTCATTTGTATATTGGTTCAGTTATTTTTAAGCTGAACTCTTTAGCTGAATTCCTATTTCCGATACATTAATTTGTAATGTTTATGGTTTTTTTTTTTTACTGTCAAAAGATAAATTCATCCAGCACTCTGAATAAAAAAAGGGAATTTTCTTATTTTGAAAAACTCCTACTGTTATTATCATTTAACCGTCCGATTCCTAAGGCCATTCAAATAAAGGGACCTCAAAATATGGGATGTCCGAGCTCTTCAATCAAAGATAGGCGAAATTCACTTTTCCCCTCTAAAACCACAATGACGGCCTGGCATTGTCTGAATTCTAAGAAAATTCCCCTCTTCCCCAAACACATCTAGGAGAGCCACTCTAATGAAGAAGGCATGTGCCGTGGGTTTGAAATCAATAACACTTAATGAAAGGGGGTGGAAATTTTAGAGTCGCGTTGGGACGGCTATCGTCTTTTGCTCGAAGGGACGTATGGGACGGTCCTGTATTGATAGAGTTAATATTATCACACTCCCAAATAAATACTATTCTGATCTGTATTGCTGTCTTACTTTTGTCTCTCATTCAAGTTTTGGCACAAATTCATTGCCTGTGCATGCTCCTATTTTAAAACTGGACTTCAATTATACTTACTTCAGATCCTTCAGTCTCGATGCCAAGAGTATCATCAGGCAAAAGTGCCACGAGGAGAGTTAATAAAAATGTGGATGCGAGTATAAAAGTATTTATTTCCGTTTTAATATGATAAATGTTTATAGGCCTGTGAAATTGTGTGGGCGATGCTTAATTGTAATTGTGTAATTTACACAATAGTACATTGTGTCGCGAGTTGCTTATTGCGACGTTCACGATGCAAAAATCGTTCAAAAGGCTCTACAGGGCAGACTATTGAACCTAAAGCTACTGAATTTGGCAGATAGTTGGGTAGTAGATGTTCACTAAAAAAGAATTTTCGGAATTTATATTTAAAAATGAGTCAAAATTTTAACATTTTTACTTCGGTAATTTCGGAGCATATTACAGGTTTTGTATGCTCCTTGAATATGATTTTCATTTTCAAGCACTATGGAAACTCCTTGATTTTGGGTTTTACTCCTTATAAATCCCAGAGGCCGCGGTGGCTTAGTGGTAAGGTCTCGACCTCGGGACCGGAGGGTCGCAGGTTCGAAACCCGAGTCCACTGAAGATCCGCCGTGTATGGGGCCTGTTGCACGCTAAATCATACGTAGTGGCCAAACGTCCTCCCGTTGGTGTGGCGCGGAAGTTTGGAGAGGGGGGTGCCAGCTCAGGTGTCGTCCTCGTCATCTGACTGCGGTTCAAAATTACGAGGTCCGTCCCTAAATAGCCATCGTGTTGCTTCAAAACGGGACGTTAATATAACCTAACCTAACCTTATAAACTCCATGATTTTCAATTTTTAACATTTCTTTTATTAAATGCGTACTACCTTTCACCGATAAAAAAGATTCTAAATCGCCGCCGTATCAATTGCCAAGTATTTTGCGTTGCTCTTTCCACGATTTGATGTTCATCTCCTAGCAGTAGCCAACATTTAATAATTGGTTTTAAGTGCCAATCAGTAATAACCAAAACAATAGAATGGTGCAAATTGAGAATGTTATTTCTCTTGGATTATTTCGAAAACTTAACTGTATTTCTTGAAATTGTAACATTTGTTTTGTTGTAAAGGGCACATATTGTGATGGTAAAGTTGAAGGAAAATAGATACTATTAATCAATTTTAGCTAAATTAGTTGTAATAATCAAGAAATTTTGTTAATTTTATTTTTTTATATACTATTTTATAAGTAATGAAAATGCCAAAAAAAAAAAAAAAAAACTGTTTCTAATATCTAAATCAATGGCTCCCTTTGCATCTCTATATTTTAAATCATGGATCATATGCACTACATAAGGTGCACAGTGAGGCATGGAAATTATTTAAGAATTTAAATTCTAAAAAAAATTAATGGAAATAGTTTTTTATTTGAAACATGGCATGTAAATGAACTATTTGAACTTTTGGGGTAGTTGTATAATTTTATAAAAAAAATTGAGTGTCTAAGCGGCACCACTCTACTTTCATATAAATAGATTTAACATGGCATTCTTGGATAAATCAGCTTAGTAAAAACTTATAAAAGAAATAAATATAACCACATTTATTTGAGTTATTAGCAATGTTTTAAATACTCTTAATATAATTTTTGTGTGCTTTAGAGAGGGAACCCTTTTTCATGCGTAAATATCGACTCCTTGAAAATTTTGAAAATACTCCTTGAAAACTCCTTGATTTTTAATTTAAAAAATCAGTAAGAACCCTGTATTAGTGTATAAAAATCACTTTTGCACCACCTTAAAATTCAAAAAGTTACCTTTTCAGTGATACCAATTTTATTTATGTACATCTTTTTTCTGCGCTTTTTAATGAATTAAAAAATATTTTTAAGTATATTTAATGCTAATACTTCTCATTATTACTGTGTTTATATACATGTGTGTTGAGATGATATTAAAAACATTTTTTTGTGCATGTTGATGCTATAATTAAGAGTAAACTTTTTCAAAGTAATATAAATACAGACGAAACAAGCCGAAAGCATTATCATGCCACAATATTTCGGACTATACAAAGAGAAAGTATTGTAATCGTCAAAAAATTTGAATTAGAGATTTTGATGAATCTCCATGTTTTAGACCTTCCCAAGTCCGAAAAACACAATTTTGGAATTATGTCTGTCTGTGAACATGATAAATAAACTATTAAAGCTACAGGGATGAAATTTGGTATGCGGTCTTTACACATAATTTGTAGGTTTCTGTCAAATTTTGGACCAAATCCGTCCACGGGAAGTCTGTCTGGGTCATTCCATGTCAAGTGATCCAGAGCTGGTTGCTTGACCATTTTCTAATCAAATGATTTTTTGTATGTTCATTCCTACATAATTAGAGAGTCCAAAAAGACTAATTTTAATTTTTTATCTTTTTCTGAATTCCGATGACAGCCATTTTTGTTTTACAAAACATGCTGATTTTTGCGTTTGTAGGGGTTTGCGTTAACTTTTATTACTCGGAACTGGTGAACCCGAGGTTGATGAAACAAAAACCAGTTTATTCAGGAAGATACAGCCTTTATTATCTCCAGTACACATTTAAGGAAGATTTTATCCCAAATAGCAAAAATCAGGTTAAAAGTTTGACTTTAAAAATGACAAATTTTCAATTTTTGAAGGCATATAATTCCCAAAAGGAATCTATTCTCCATATTACTTTTGTGGGGATATGTAGCTACCTTAATGTACTGTATTTACAAAAAATTTCAACTCTGAGATTTGCTTCTTTTAAGAGCTACGGGCTTTCAAAATCCGAAAATTTCAAAAAAATCCAAATTTTGACACCTTATATCTTTGTTGGGGCAAAGTTTAAAAATCTGAAATTTTTACAGATAAATCCTCTATATTCTATTATATTGCTGTAAAAATTTCATGTTTGATATTTATCTACAAGTCAAGTTAGAGGACTTTAAAAATCCCATAAAAAACGTATTTTTTGCTAAAAATGTCGAAGCATAAATTTGACTAAGTAATATTTTTATCATTAATAAATTATAATATGATATAACTACTATTACCTATTACATATAAACTTACCTTTTTTACATGAAGTAGCTTGTGCACACTTTAAATGCATAATGAAGTTGAAAAATTTGAATATGTTTCATGGTCACTTTAGGTTTCACAGTATAATTGAGGCTTCTCTATTCACTTATTTTATAACACAGTTTTTACTATGGTTACCATTGTTAAAACACTTTAAAAATTCAAATAAAAGTATCAATATATTATTTACAATTAACAGAGCACAAAAGTATGGATATAGTATACACGTGAGTCAGGTTTATCGTTCTACCTTGATTTGTATTCATTAAGAAGTTTTGATATTTCTTCACTTAGTTTTGGGGAAATGTTATGTGTCCTTCCAGTAGTTGTTATAGTTCTAAGGCACTTAGTTCCCTTAAAACATTGTTCATAGGCACCCAAGTCTGGTCTTCCTCCTTTTTCTTAAAAGCTGTCCTTGGACCGGCAGGGATGATAAAATGCTACAAGCACATCTTTATTTAGATCACTAATGTCATTCACCTCTGCCAGCCACCATTGACCATCACATACACATGCAATAGAATCGCGTGTGTGAAGTAATGAAGCACTTCAGGTTACTCTCTGACACAGGAACAAAAGAATGGAAACTCCTTGTACCAGTAATTGCCACAGAGTTTTCGAATCGGTCAAGAAGTTTATTGTTATGATGTTGTATGATTTCTTTATCTTTTAAGTAAGTGAAGGCGATTCCTTCTAAATGTTCATGACAAAATTCAAACATTCCTGCTGGTGTCAATATTTGGTTAGTGTACAGTCGCTGGAGACTTGCTTTGGTTTGTTGAAGTCTATCACAAAAGTTTGTGAACAGGTCTGAATATCCACGCATTTTGTTGAATACGTATATTAGGCCTACAGCATTTTAAGAAATTATCTTATAAATAGAAACATGACATAATATAATGTTATAACTTAACAGAATAAATACGAAGTAAAATTAATGCAACAAATGGTGCATTAATTGAAAATATAAATGTCATAAGAATTAATTTGAATTGTAATTTTAATTACAAATATTACTTGAGGTCATATTATAATTTATTGATGATAAAAATAATATTTAGTCAAATTAATGCTTCGTCATTTTCGGCAAAAAATACGTTTTTTATGGGATTTTTAAAGTCCTCCAACTTGACTTGTAGATAAATATCAAACATGAAATTTTTACAGCAGTATAATACAATATAGAGGGTTTATCTGTAAAAATTTCAGATTTTTAAACTTTGCCCCAACAAAGATATAAGGTGTCAAAATTTGGATTTTTTTGAAATTTTCGAATTTTGAAAGCCCGTAGCTCTTAAAAGAAGCAAATCTCAGAGTTGAAATTTTTTGTAAATACAGTACATTAAGGTAGCTACATATCCCCACAAAAGTAATATGGAGAATAGATTCCTTTTGGGAATTATATGACTTCAAAAATTGAAAATTTGTCATTTTTAAAGTCAAACTTTTAACCTGATTTTTGCTATTTGGGATAAAATCTTCCTTAAATGTGTACTGGAGATAATAAAGGCTGTATCTTCCTGAATAAACTGGTTTTTGTTTCATCAACCTCGGGTTCACCAGTTCCGAGTAATAAAAGTTAACGCAAACCCCTACAAACGCAAAAATCAGCATGTTTTGTAAAACAAAAATGGCTGCCATCGGAATTCAGAAAAAGATAAAAAATTAAAATTAGTCTTTTTGGACTCTCTAATTATGTAGGAATGAACATACAAAAAATCATTTGATTATAAAATGGTCAAGCAACCAATTATTTTTTTTCTGGATCACTTGACATGGAATGACCCGTCTCCGTGTTAATGTGAACGCGATCACTCGCAAACTTAAGTAGCTAGGTGGATAAAATTTGGTTCACATTTTTATCATCAGAAATGTAGGTTTGTATCAAAGTTTGGACCCAATCCGTCAAAGGGTTGACTGTCTGTCTGTCTGTAAAATTGCATACTTTTGAATGCTATAACTTCTTTAAAAAATTACTTTATGGTAAATGAAATTTGGTATGTGCCTCCTTACCTTAATGGTAGATTTGTGTCAATTGGTTAGAAAAAGGTGTTCAAATTGCAAATTTCTTTTTCTTTATCTTACACCGAGCCCCATTAGTAATCACACTGACTTCTAATTCCATTTCTGCCAATTGGCCGACCTTCAGAAATCGTGGTATGACGTTTCTCTTATTTTTTTCTCCACTGCGTTAGGTGTTCTTGTCCGATTTACTGCCTTTTAGCTTATTTTTTTCTCTACATGTGTTAGGAGTATACGAGAAAGTTTAAGGGAGACCACTCCCACTATTTTTTTGCCACATTGACAGCTTTCCTAGTCGACAAAGGGTTGAGTGATTGTAATTTTCCGTATTATAATACGGAAATCAGCTTTCCAGAATAATTATTCTGGAAAGCTGATAAAACCTGAACAGAGATACCCCTGCTCTGCCTTGGCACTTGGGGGCTTTGAATGACAGCCGCTGCAATAGCTTGAGTACCGAGGCCGGAGTCCTAATAGTCGTCAATCACCACGGCCTGACCTCTCCCGAAGGAGGTATGTACTATCACTGGTGGGAGGAGGTAATTCGACCCTCACTATTGCTATACTCCCAGGGGAAGCGAGAACCTGCTTATATATCCAGTGACTTCTCATCTGTGAACTCTCGGTGACCTCCGGGGACGGAAAGCTGATAAAAAGAAGCCTTTTATATTTTCTCATGAGTTCCAGAAAAATCCTTCACATTTTACTGCTCCCCTTGATTTCAACTTGGGCCTCCTCAGCAACAAGTTTCAACCCTTGCAATTAAAATGATCTTGAGTGCATATAATTATTAAATTCACATAAATACAGCACATCTTTTTATTACACTTCAATGATTTCAAATTCTTTTCGTGTGCATTACAATGCCTAAAAGTGAAAATAGTGATTTCTAGTTTGTGTATATTTTTTTTTACCTTGTTTGTTGTTAATATCTACATCTTTTTTTAAATCATAAATTAATGGGCTTATATGTAAAACGGAAGACGTTATTTACCTGATTTTAGGCAAGAATCTTTTTTTTTCAAAATTTCCCTAGAATTGATATTTTTGTGGAGTCCTAGATTTTATAGCTCTTTTTCTAAAAATATAAGTTTTCTTCTAAAATTTCTTAATCGGAATTAATTGAGGAGTATAATAAAATCTAAATTTGCAATGCTTTTTAAGGAAATAAAGTTTTTTTTAAAAATTAGTATACTCTCTTATCAATTTGTAATACACAGTGAACTGTGATTTAATAAATATATTGAAACTTTCTTTCATTGAAATAAGCTTTCTGTACTTAGAATTTAAATAAAGATTTTTGTAGATTAAGTATATGAAAAAATTGCTTCGTGTAAATAAAAATTTAGAAGAAAAATGCTTTTAGAATGTGTAGGTCATAGATTGTAAAATAGCAAAACACGCATTTTTTTGTACTTCACAGCTGTAAGTGGAACTGTAACTTTTTTCTAAATACTATCGTAAAATGTGAGTGTAGCTAGCTCACAGTGGACTTCAACACGCAGTTAAAAACTTGTGGAAATTGAGCCAATTTTTTTTTGCAAATTCCTTTTTGACCTTGAGTGTCACAAGAAAATCCACGCACTAACAAGTATTTTCTATATCTTCGTAAAAATAATTCGAGAAACATAGGCTAGGTTTGGGATAATTTTTAATGGGCTGTGCCCTTTCTTTTATTGCCATATTCAGAGAGATAAAACGCTTGAGATCATCAACTTAATCCTCTCCTTTCATTTTGGCTGTAATTATTAATAAAATGACAATAAGTCGAGACATTCTGAAATTTAGGATTGCCAGAAATCCAGTGGTGGCTCATCTGCTCAGAATCGAGCAGTGCTGCAAAAAATATTTCTCAAGAAAATACACTTTTTAAAAAGCAACTTTACCACTAAATATTCCAAAAATTCTAGTTGTAATTATCTGGATCCTATTTTAGAAAATTATCCACATATCTTTTTTTCAGTGTCTCACTTTTAATGAAAGAAAACGAATGTGTATTAAAGCAGATAAATTTCCACAAGGGAGCGTGAGAACAAAACTATCTGTGTATATAAAACGTACGTGGCACAGAAAAGAGGTTAATTTCTCTTTTGTCAATGGCAACAATCGGTTTGTTTACAAAACGAAACCGGTCTATGTTAGGCATAACTTCATAGATAACGTTCTGGTGTAAAATAACTTTCTTTAAAATAAATGAGTTCAAAATGAATTCACAATATTTTTTACAATATAATTAAATTTTGAATGTATTCAAATTTGAAATTGAATTCAAAACAGATAAGTTAGAAATCATGAAGCAGATGGGCGTAAGTGAGCCAGAGAATGTTTAGATCAAGGTCAAAATAGTCAGCGAAGATAAAATCGTGACAATTCGTATATTGAGGTGAACATCATGGAACGTACTATTGTCAACATTGTACATTAGATAATTTTCTGTTATGTGCCAGGCCAGATCAAAATAAGGCCAAAAAAGGCCAAATTTGGAAATTGATAATTGCACTGATATTGAAATTGATAAGGAAATGACTACCCTTCATTAAAAGGAACCCCACTAGATTGACATATGCATAATACTCTTTTATTAAACTAAAATTTAAAGAATTTTTTAAAAACAAAGAAGAAGAAATTCTGTTCTTGCCGGTGCAAAATGAAATGTTCTAGCGGAATATATCAACTCCTGTTAATAATAATGTTCTATATTATTTTTCAATGTGATTATAATAAAATATCTGTAAAGTGATGCCCTCTCTCTTTCTCAACTGTCCCCCCCGTTGGTGTGGCGTGGTAATTTGGAGAGGGGGTGCCAGCTCAGGTGTCGTCCTCGTCATCTGACCGTGGCTCAAAATTATGAGGTCCGTCCCAAAATAGCCCTCGCGTTGCTTCAAAACGGGACGTTAATATAACTAACTAACTCTCAACTTATAATAATAATATTAATATTTCACGCTTTTGTGTTGAAATTTTCGTAAAAGAATTCGACCATGAAAAGAAACAAATAAAAAAAGAGAAAATGGTTCTTATATGCTGTACAGAGACAAGCATAGTGACTAAAACAGTTTGAAGAAAGCGGACAGAAACCTTTCTTATCCTGGAACTACTTCTTTTGACAGCTCACTGTAGGGCATTTGAAAAGTGTCATATCAAAAGTTTATTGAAACCAGCGGGAGTGGTCTCCCCTAAACTTTCTCGTATACTTTCTAAGTGGAGATTCGTCAAAATCTCGAGTTCGAATTTTTTTGACGATTACAATACTTTCTCTTTGTATACTTCGTATACGAGAAAGTAAAACAAGAAAACAAACAAACCTGAAATCAAATTTCTGTTGCCACGTTTCAAAAAAATATTACTTTGAAGCAGGCGCGATAAAATAGGCAATGCAATGAATACTAAAGCGAAAATTCTGCTTTGGAATTGAATTCCCAAGAAAACAATTTATACTACCACAACCGTAACAATTGCAAAAGCGCGTGAATAAGAGATTTGCTGAAATAATGAGATCGGTTTGATTTACAACAATAAAAAAATTGTTAACAATTGATGCCTGAAAACATTATTTATTGTTGTAAATAAAATTTACAACAATAACAGATTGCTACCAATACGCATGCGCATGAGAATCGGATTAAAAGAAATTGAATATGCAATTTGAGCGCCTCTTTTTGACGGATTTGGTCCAAACTTTTATACGGACCTACATTCATAACGATAAAACTATGTACCAAATTTTATCCATTTAGCTAATCAAGTTTTTGAGTTATAGCGTTCACATGACCGCGGACATACAAATAGACAGACTTCCCGTTGACGGATTTTGTCCAAAATTTGATAGAAACCTACAAATTATGTTCAAAGACCATATACCAAATTTCATCCCCGTAGCTCTAATAGTTTTCGAGTTATCGTGTTCACAGACAGACACACACACAGACAGACATACAGACATAATTCCAAAATTGTGTTTTTCGGACTCAGGGAGGTCTAAAACGTGGAGATCCGTCAAAATCTCGAGTTCGAATTTTTTGACGATTACAATACTTTCTCTTTGTATACTTCGTATACGAGAAAGTAAAAATAGTATAATTATATATAAAGAATCGTTCTAAAAGTCATAAGCAAAAATAAAGCCAATAAAAGGCCACAAATGAATTTAAGGCCAAATGAAAATTCCTAAGGCCAAGGGCTTTGAAAAAAGGCCAAATTTCCAGAATTTGGCTTTAAAAAGGCCAATATGGCAACCCTGTTATGCGCACACTACTTGGCGGCTTTTTTTGTTTTGGCGAATTTTCTTGGAGCACTAAATCGCCGGTTTGGCTCCAGAAACGCCAAGAAAATCTTGGTATGTGTATAACCGAGCCCAGATGCTCTGGGCGGAATCAGCTAGTAACTAAAGAATAGCGAATGAGAAAAAGTGAAGAAAACCAAATGAATAGAGCGAAAGGCATCCTTGGGTTGGAAGGAGAATGAAAGTGTGGGCGCCTTATGCAACACCTTATACATATTTCGTGTATATTTCCTTAAACAAGTGGAATATCCCTAGAAGGTAAAGGCGCCCACGCTTTTATTCGAACCATGCATTTTATTGTAATCAGATTTTTTTTTTTTTTACTTTTGAGTTTATTTTGACGAAATTATAATGTGTAAACGTATTTTCTCATTTAAAGTGCATTTTGAATAAAAGCTTATACCTTAAATTTTTATTCATTTATTTTATTTTCTACTTTTTAGTGACGGCTGACACGAATGCGCACGACATGTTAGGTATAGTAAACCAAATTCATTTATTGAATTCTCCAATATAAAACACATATTAAAATTATTATATACATATGTGAATGGATTTGTACGGAGCGCGTGGACTCTGGGTCCTTGATCTCCGATGCTAAGAAGTTACTTACCAGTGGACCTTGCTAAAAGATTGATTTAAACATAAATTGACATATAACAAACGGAGAGGGGGGTTCTGAAATATTAAATATGGTTAGTTGCATTGTATAACTCATACATGCGTCCAGTCAGAGAATCATTCACTCATTCATTCAAACGTCTCTATCACACAACAATAAGAATAAAGCGATATGATGAAAGAAAAAAATAAAAAAGAGTTAAAAATAAACCATTTTTACCTTAAATTTGTCAGCTGGCGTTTGTTCGTATGTCACGTCTGGCTCTCTGGCGTCTGTCTTGGTCATTCTGGATGGTATTGAGTGGACTGACGTTCCCAAATAAGTCCTTAAAAGGACCGGTACTGTCAGGTTTTGCTCCCCGCTTCGTGGCTAGATTGGGTCTTACCTTCAGTGGCTTGTATCTAAAACTAGGCATTAATAAGCACAGTTCGTGGGCGCCTTTTCTTCTTGGGTCGTAATGTGGTATTTCTGCTACAGCTGTGTTGGTACTATTGTCTATTTTATAAAAGAATTTAATAGCTAATTTTTAAAAATAATCAAGGATAGGGGTTAGTTTTCTTTTTGGATCTGTTTATTTCTTACAAACCAGGATGCTTGGGTTATTTGCCTCGTTTGGCGCACAAGAAGTAAAAAAAAAAAAACCCAGCGGGAGTGGTCTCCCCTAAACTTTCTCGTATACTTTCTAAGCGGAGATTCGTAGTGGAGATACTTTCTCTTTGTATACTTCGTATACGAGAAAGTAAAACAAAAAAACAAACAAACCTGAAATCAAATATCTGTTGCTACGTTTCAAAAAAGTATTACTTTGAAGCAGGCGCGATAAAATAGGCAATGCAATGAATACTAAAGCGAAAATTCTGCTTTGGAATTGAATTCCCAAGAAAACAATTTATACTACCACAACCGTAACAATTGCAAAAGCGCGTGAATAAAAGATTTGCTGAAATAATGAGATCGGTTTGATTTACAACAATAAAAAAAATTGTTAACAATTGATGCTTGAAAAGTGATACCAAATAAAATTCTAATAACAGATTGCTACAATACGCATACACATGAGAATCAGGATTAAAAGAAATTAGATATGCAATTTAGACACCTCTTTTGACGGATTTGGCCCAAACTTTTAAGACCTACAGTCATGGCGATAAAACTGTGTGGTACATCGTTGTAGCTATTCAGAGTTTTGAGTTATAGCGTTCTTTGACCGCGGACATACAAATAGACAGACTTCCGTTGACGGATTTTGTCCAAAATTTGATAGTACAAATTATGTTTAAAGACCACACTGCACCAGAATTTCATCCCCGTATACTAGTTTTCGGTTATCGTGTTCCTGAACAGACATAACTCAATTGTATGTTTTCGGACTCGGGGAGGTCTAAAACGTGGGGCGTCAATCAAATCTCAAGTTTCGAATTTTTGACGATTACTATTTTCTCTTTAGCCTTCGTATACGAGAGAGTAAAAAAATACAGGTTGTTGGCGAATTAATAGAAAGTGAAGCCAAGACATTAGAAGCTTTGATATTATTTCATTCATTCATCTGATTTTTTAACCATAGGTATTCTCACCCAGCTTCGTGAATTGTTATTTTAGCTTCACGCAGCGTGGGGTGCCACCTTTGAAACTTGCTTAAAATATTGAATTAAAATTTTTTAATATCATTTTGTTAGGTTTTAAAATTGGTATAGATTGCAAATCTTTTTGCGTAATATTGTATTGTCTGAGCCACCACTGTCTATAATTTCTGGAATCTGTAGCTCGTTGGAAGTGGGTAAAGAAATCCAGTCTCTAGCAGGGTCCAGTTTAGCCTTTAGACCGCTCCGTGCAAAGTAAAATTGCGCCCCTAATGGAACTTCTAGTAAGCATTCAAAGAAAAAATAAGTATATGTCTTTTTTTCTACATTTTTTTTAACCGGACGTCAAAACCAATTGTAACTCAGTAACACAATACTTGATATACTAAATTTTTCACTTAAAATACTTGTTAAAAAACAGTTTACGGATTATAAATTCAGACGAATTTTTTTGAACTTTTAGTTCAGAATAATCTAATTAACTCAGAGCATCCAAACTGTACCCAGTTCATTTTTAATCCTAATATTATGTATAAGCGAGGTCTGAAAATCTTGTTTGAGATATTTGCTGTTCATAAATAATTCTTGATTCTTTGGTTTGGAAAGAAACTACGTTCCTGAATTTGCAAACACTTATTGGAAGTTAATGAGATTCTTAGAGCAATACTTTAAGTTTGAGCAAATTCATATATATATATAACACAAGACAAAACTCAAAACAGTCAAGACAAAATGGCAAAACAGGCAAAACAGAAAATATCACCTTGACCGCTCGTCAGGAAGCGAAGCTCGCTCATGACAATTTGTGCTTTTCTGCCTTTAACGACAAATTGAAATCCGTTATATATATATATATATATATATATCACTAGGTAGTAGTACCTTGAATGTTTTGGTCTCTATTTATAAAATTAGATTATTATTTTTTAGAAATTTTTCAAAAACTTTTTCTAATTAATTTAGAAACCCTAAGGTTTCTTTTTTTTCTCATTTTGTTTTTTGATTTGTGAGTCCTCAATTTTTTTATAGTGTCAGACGGACTAACTAGTGTTCGTCCAGCCCTATCTCTCAGATTTGAGACACGAAGTCAAGGTTGAATACAAAAGCTTATAATTATTAAGCCAGCGGCGAGTGTTCTCCTTAAACTTTCCTCGTTATACTCCCAGAAAGGTGCTCTTTCCCGCTGTATAAAAACGCCCATGCTCTACAAACCAGAATCTTACAATGACTATCAGAAGGTTTTCACGTGCATTGAAAAATATCTAGGTAAGATTCAAATTCAAAAAGAGATGCGTACCGATTTTCCGGCTCCTTACCGACTCAAGGACAATGACGTAATTCGCTTACCTTAATGAGAATTCCGTTCGTTCACATTACGTGCACTGAAGTTGTGTTCCTAGTACGCATGCGTGGAGATGCGGATTCTTTCAAAAGTAATACACGTTCAGCAGAATAACCCTTTGACGGATTTGGCCCAAATCTTATACCCAGGACTCCACATTCATGATGATAAAACTGTGTACAAAAATTCTTATCCACTAGCTATTCAGTTTTTTGTATAGTGTTCTTTCAACTTGCAACAGAGACCAGACGATAGAACGCCCGAGACATTTGTCCAAACTTCAGTGAGAACCTACAAATTATGTGTGTAAAGACCCATACCAATTTCATCCCCGTAGTCTAATAGTTTTCTGAGGTTATCGTCAAGAGCGACGTTATCTGATCCTATGCATACGACACCCGTTGACAAGGACTCACAGAGAAGATTCGAATAATCAAATTGTGTTTTTCCGGTCAGGAGTCTAAAACGTGGAAATTCATCAAATCTCAGTCTGAATTTTTGACGATTACAGATACTTTCTTGTATACCCATTATGCGAGAGATACCGCGAGTTGGCCTCCCAAACTTCGTATACCTCTTTCAATAGCATTTAGGTCATTTCCTTCCCCTGCGTGATAAAAATGTCGAACCAACTGTAACCCAGAATGCATGATACTCAGAAGGGTTTTCATTGTTTTATAGTGATAGTAAAATATTGAGTGAAGAATCATATTCAAAAAGATGCGTATGTATAAAACTTCAGCATTATTTTTTTTTTTATCAAACTCTAATTACCAGTTCCGCGGGCAGAAGGAAAACAGAAAGTGATGCATGAGCATTGCTTGTGCAAATTAAACTCCATAGTCATCAATCCGCCAAATTGGTTTTGGGCAAACTGCCGGATTTTCGAGTGTCCCTTCTTTGCACATGGCATTTTACCAATACGCTGCCGCAAGGGAGTTGAACAAGTATGCAATGTTAACCGTTACATGTATTTGGCCCAGAAATTTCATTACGGACTCACATTCCATGACGATAAAACTGTGTACAAATTTTATCCATCTAGCTATTCAAGTTTTGAGTTATAGTTCACATGACTTTCTGGACATACAGACAAACAGGACTTCCGTGTGGACGGATTTGACCTCAAAATGTGATAGAAACCATACAATTATGTTTTTTCAAAGACCACATACATTCATCCCTGAGTCTAATAGTTTTGAGTTATCAAGTTCATGGATTATAATTCCAAAAATGTTTTTTTGATGGGGAGGTCTAAAACGTGGAGATGCGTCAAGTCTCGAGTTCAATTTTTTGACATTACGATATTCTTTCTCTTTGTATACTTCTGCATACGAAAGTAAAAAAAGCTATCCGGCTCGCGGACCTGTGCGCAAGACTAGACTGCGACCAAGAGCAACTAGCTTACCTAGACTGAAATGGGCGGGACTAAATGGGCGCAAACTTTGATTTTGGCCTTCCAGTGTCGTTTAGCAGTTGCTCAGTGAGCGAGAATTTGATATCGAATTCATCATCGATTTCGATCGATGATGAATTTGATACTGGCCCGACCTGTGTATCTCCTACTTATTGATCCATTTTCTTTCTTCTTTCTTCGGTTTCTTTATTTGTTTTTCCATTTTCGTTTTCATCGAACTCTCAATGCTTAAAAATGATGAATTAATATTAATAACAAAAACACAAGGTTTTAAAATAATTTCAGGTTTTGCTGCAGCCTAATGGACGAGCCGCCCGCCACTGTAGAAATTGCAAATAATAATAACCATAAAAATAAACTGATACTTTCCCCGACGTTTAATGATCCATCGCAGAATTCTCTCAGAAGCTCAGAATTTTCTCGAAGAAACTGTTGATTGGCTTCTAAAAAGTCCACGTCTAAGATACTGAACTCTAACTTAGACAGTAGCGATGGAAACCAGCGGGAGTTGCCTCTCCTAAACTTTCTGGTATACTCATTTCTCAAAAACTCTCGTATAGCTTGTCAGTTCCCCGCACCTCGCTCGTATAAAAATTTCGAATCTGCTCCATTCCAAGAACGCAACAAGTTTCTCCAGCACACCTAAAAACAACAAAACAAACAGGAATAAAATAATCCGAGCAGGATCAGAATTCGCCAAAAGGGAGAAAAAGGAACCAAAAGGGAAGAAAAAAGCGCCAAGCAGGAGTCATTAAAGATAAGCCTTTCGTCATGAAGCCGCTGAATATTATGCACAGAGATTGCTTCCAGTACGCATGCGCGTGGAGATAACGAATTCGTTTCAAAAGTTAAAAAAAATGAATATGCAATTTGAACACCTCTTTTTTAACCGATTCAGATGAAAATTGGGCACAGTAATTAATGTTATCATCCGTGATACCAAGTTTTATTTATCTAAGCGAAAGAGCTTATGAGATATAATTTTTTACAAGTTTCTATTCTATTTTGTCCGCCGAAGGAGGGCTCTTAACAATCTTTTGAAAGGCCTGAAACAAGCTTGTAATAAAAGCTTGGGGAAATCTTACTGAAAACCCTACAGTAAACCTTGTTTCTTCTTGACTAGCGAAACTTTCCGTTACCTCGCCGAAAGGTTCAACCCTTGTCATGGAAAGCTTTGTGACAACTCTTTACCCTTGCTGACGACAAGGTTTCCAAAACCTTTTAGACGAGCTTTCTTTGCTAACTGGGTAATCGAACTAAAATAGAAGAGCAAAAGAAATTATAAATTAACCTTTTCAGGTTTAATGGGCACATACGTCACGGATATTAAACTTCATTCCCTATTGGTGTGACATAGGGAATTATATATATTTTTTAACTTTACATGTTTTTACATTTTTTGTCAACATTAAATTAAACTACTCTTCATAGTTAAATTTTAATCATGCAACAGTCGAGTCGAAAAGGTTAAAGGAAGATAAAAAATCAGAATTAATATTAATGAGGTATAGCTGCGACTTCTGCTTAACTTTTTGTCTTACAACAAAGCGTCTGCCTCGTACATCGAAATTGCAGAAATTTTGCTGTTTAACGCTTTCCGGTCTGGGTTATTAAAATCTTGGAAATATTATGGAAAAACATCATGAATGGGTTTACTTTACTATCTAGACATAGAATTTACAAAAAAACCACCTCTTTCCGCACGTGTGGGTCAGTGACCCCTAAAGGGGACACCCCCCATATGAGGTCCCCTTCTCGAATTACCATCTTGATACCTTGATACTTTCACAAAATTAAGTTGAATCTCAACCAAAATCATAAATTAATACTTCAAGGATGTTGGAGGAAAATGGTCAAGTGAATTTTCTAAAATTGTAATCTTCAACAACTCAAAAAAAAATTTCCCATATTTGAGTCAAGACATCGGCCCATTTTAAAAATAAAATGAATTCCACACAACAAGCCATATTTCACTGTGCTGCCATCTATATTACTCAAAGGGAACTGTTACCTACCTTTTCCAGTGATGTTCGGGCTTCAAAGCGGAAAGGGATTTTTTTCCCCTAGAAAATTTTAAAAATTGTGTCCTCTTTTGTTACCACAGTGCCGGAAAGGGTTAAATCTGTAATTGAATCAACGTAACAATTAATTTAAAAGACAAAAAAACACAAGGACAAGCTCAAATGCCTCAGCTGTCCTTTACGATCTTAAGTAGGTTGAAATAATAAAACTTATCCCTAATAGGAGATGCCATCTAATCAGAAGGTTGAATAAATTCGTAGTCCAAGAGGTTAAAATTTTAATTTTCGAAAAAGATAATGAAATTAAACTCATTTGCATAATAGTCGGGTCGAAAGGGTTAAGTTTAACCCTCCAGCGAGCGCGTGTATGTGAGAGATACATTTGGAAAAATTTCGTTATCTTTTTATTTGAGAGCGCTGCCTTACGACTTAGCTCCTTTCGACGAACTATTAGTCATCGTTTGGAATTCGAAGCTTTAATAGGACAATGCCAGTGGCGGTTTTTCGCACAGGTATTAGAGGTGCTCGCCTCGTGCCTCGAAAATCTAGGGGGCCTTAAAACTTATACGTCGTGCCTGATAGCGACAGCTAATTTGCAACAGTGGGTAGGGCGCGGGGGCCCTCAAAGCAATTTTGCGCCTGTGGCCTCATTTCGACAAAATCCGCCACTGGACTCTGCGAATCTGCTATTTGTAATTCAGAGATACGCTGGGCAGTTTAGGCTAAAGTGAGTAAAATGAATATAAAACAGACTTCTTGCTTTTTATATCTAAACTAGTAAATCACCCTTCATGGTATGACGGGTGCAAATTGCCTCTTCATTCGAGAGATTTCCCGTCAAATTTGACGTGTTTAAATACATATATATGCGAGAGAAATGTTTAACATTCATTAAAAATAAATAAAATAAGCATGCGTTTTATGACAGGAAATATTTTTTTATTTACATATTTCTTTATGGAAAAAAATCTTTCGGTAAACAACATTCCGTGTGAAGTATTTTTCGTTGTTTAAAAATTTTATTATAATTCAATAACCATGAAATTCTCAGCTTGTCAAACGTAAGTCAAAAGTTAAAATTTCAAAGGAATTCTTATTCGAAATTCTAATCAAAACAAAGCACTTCTATGCTTGTCAAACGTTGCTAAAAATATTATCAAATTATGTCAGCACGATTGCAATAAATAATGAGATACATCGCGGCGTCCAAGCTATATCACTATAATGATATACCACTGACGTAATTTACTTCTCTCTGTTAAAAAACGGAAATTAATTTGAAATATATGATTAATATAATTTAAAATTTCTCGCGAACTATTGATCATAGCGAGATAAAATTTATAGCAATCGATTAGAAATTGTATTTCACTATTTTAGAGCCATTAAATTTGAAATTATAACGACAATGACTCTTTTAAATTTAAAATGACTGAAATTTAGTTTCTCTAACAATGAAATAATGCTGTTTAACGTCTCGCAGTGCTATGGCGCGAGTTTTATTGCTGGTGACGCCAGATCTTTGCCGAGAGACAGATCTGGGCTATTATAGTAGTAATTTAAATTCTTTTTTTCATTTCCATATTGTCTTAACCGTTTTATATTACAAATGTAAATGTTTCAGTTGATAAATTGGGAATTTCTTTTCTTTCTTTTTTTTTTGAATTCTCATCATTCAGCCAATTCTTTAGCCATTCTGTATTGTTTTTATGTTTTAAGTTTCCATTACATTTAAATAAATATTCTTTAAAATAATGTATTTATTTACTCTTGCCCAATTACAACCTAATTTTAATAATTACTCTTTTAAAAATTGTTAGTTTTCAATAGCGTATATAGGAAATACACGCGGCATTGTTGGTACAGAGGGCACTCCCGCTGGAAGGTTAATTTATAAATATAGTGTATTCGAGCCTTCTTATGTAAAGTAATGCTATTTTATCACGGCACTCATAAATTTAGTCTGATTTCTTTCAGCCAATCAAAAATAAATCTTTATCTACATTGAATTGCATAATTTTTGTATCTGAATACCCCGTGAAATTCCGAAAGTGTTTAAAAACACGAGTAGTTCTTGATTAGATAGTCATCTAGATAGCTATCTTCTCTACAACTAGATTACGGTAACCTCTGTTTTGGATGTTTTTGTTTCTTCTTCGCATATAACTTCTCTTTAGCAAATTTCATTAGAGAAATACCTTTTTGGCTGTGGTAAGTTTTAGTGAAAAAATTTATTTTTTTGATTTCTCAAATTGTTTTTTTATAAGTTCTTTAGACATGTTTCAAGGATGCTGAATGGTATTAAACGTAACTGTTAATGGCAAATACAGGAATTGCCTAATTAATTATTCCAGGTGAGCCAGGTAACCATTAATGAAATTCGCAGTGCTTCATAGAAAATGGATTGCAAGAAAAGTGGTCAAATTGATTTAGTTTTAGGTGCTATTGCTAATCAGGGATTCTTATCCCTTTTAGTGCCGAACGACGATATATCGTCGTTCGCAACACTTGCGAAAAGTGCCAACGACAATATATCGTTGCGTATGCGATGGCGCCTTACCATTCGCAAGAGCTCTATCTCAAAATAAATTTATAGAACATTATAAATGGTTTAATTTATTTGCAAAATAATTGAAAAAAATGTTTATTAATTAATTATATTAATTAAAATTAATTTTGTGGTCCGATATTAGTTATTTTGTTACAAATTATTGAAAATGGAATCAATATTTATACTTCATACTACGTGATCTATATAAAGCCATGACCAAACAATGATTTTTTTTATGTGTGTATACTGTTTGTAGTTGATTTTTCTGTTTTTCATAATGTTTTACATTTATGTTATTCGCATGATTTTCAACAAATATTGAAATACAAGTGGCATTCATTTATTCTCCCTTTATTTCGTAATGTGCTCCTTTTTGAATTTTTTAATCATCATTCTTATTTTGTTTTTTATGAGCTTTTTCCCAAACCTTAGCAAATCAGTCCGGCATTCTTCGCATAGGTACGGTACTTTTGGTAAGCGCTAAAAGGGTTAAACTGTGGATTACGACCCCAAATGCGATCGCCTACCTATATTTCGGAGTCGATAAAATATTGACAGTGTGTGCCTCTGTAGAGTTTTGAATATTTGTAAGCATAATCATCGTGATGTGAAGCATTTCATTAAAATTTTATAAACAAATACACACACCTTAAATTTCTTCAAGTTCATCATTAATGATGACTACTTTTTAATATTTATACAAGTTTAGCTGGCGTCATTAAAAAATTTTTTTCACAGATACGGCACCGAAATATTTTTGTCGCCGAAATTGGCTGGCGAATAGAAGTACCGTGTCTAATTCGAATTCTTCGCTAAGAGCTTCAAATTTTTCTCTGATCCCTTGAACTTCTATTAACATAATGTCGAAATATCGTCCATTAATTCGAATTTATTTTTATTGATTCGAGGGCAGAGCTAAAAACTGTAAAAAGTTTCTATTTCAGAACTGTTTCTGTTAGCTGATTGGTCAGAGGCGGCGACTCGAGGGAGGGGGGTAGTAACCCCCCAATTTTTGCGGAAAAATTTAAATTTTTATTTTATTTTAAAATAAAAATTTAAATTTTTCAGAAATTACAAAAAATTAATAGTGTTCAAGAAAGCTAGCAAATTTTGCAATTAAATTTTTAGATTTTGTAGTCTACCCCCTATACTGCCGGGTACTTTCGGTATCTCTAAATTTTTTGCCGTCGCTGTAGGAATTTCGCTTCAAAAATATTTTAATAGTTTATTTTTTTATTTTATTTACTTACTTTTTTTAAAAGTAAATTAGTAGAAATCGTAATGTAAGTTAGAAAATCTCCGTTATATGATTTCCAGGTTAGCAATATTTGCTGGCTTCCAAAACGATCAAAAAATCTTATTTAAAACATTAAGCGCCACCATATAAACCCGTCCGGTTTTGTTTTTTTGGGGGGGGCGGAGGGGGCTCTGTCATTTTTTTCAAACATTATCCACGATATCCATAGCCTCCAAACTAATTCAAGTGGCCTATTAGGATAGTATACGGTGTATTCATTTTGATACAAATGGCGCTTGATGTGCTAAAATTCCTCCTATATATTGTTGTATCGAACAATCATGATCTCTGTTTCCTTCATTTTTGTATAGGGGACATACGACTGGTGAACCTCGAAAATTTTTGATTTTATAAAAAAATATATATTATTCCTGTGTCTTTTCTGAACAATTTAAAAAAATCCGCGTTTAAAAATTCCCATAACTATGAAATTATGAAGGGAAATTTTGTCATCTGTTCAACTTAAACAATGAAAGTGGCCATATTTTAAAGCGCTATATCTAAAAATGTGTTTTTTTATATTGCGCACTCAATATCTCAAGAACTATAGAATATTTTTATATAAAATTTTTACTGAATGTGTATGGTGTTATGTTCTACAAATTGAACTTCAATTTTTGTACATATTTTCTCCAAAGGAGTTTTTGAGGGGTTAGAAAAGTTGAAATTTCAACTATTTTTAAAATTCTATTTTGAAGTGGTATAAAAATATAAATTAAATTTAAATGTTAATAAATTGTGGTTGAATTTCTTACACAGACTGTTTCGATTACTTAGATACTTAAAATATTGTGTTTACATCAATACTTTATCTGTAATCATGCGCGCAAGTTGACTATCTCTTTTTTCTCCAAAATGTATACCCATAGTTATTACTCTCTCAAATAAATACATATAAATATAAAGGTTAAATAATAACAAATAATAACCACAAAATAAATACCAATATAAATGTTTGAAAATTTGTGTACTATAAGAGAAAGAACATATATTTTTGTAGACAAAATAACTGAGTTTGTGAATTGCATTGTTTCAGAGATATCATGTATCGAATTTGACAGTTCCCCCCTCAATTTTTCCGAGGTTTAAGAGTCGTATGCCCCCTTAACACGAAAGCCCATCTTTTTTATATTATAATTCCGTCTGCGAGTAATTAAAGTTGATAAATGTATCAATTTCAAATATCACTGTAATTGTGCTTGAGGGGAGAATTTTCGCTAATTGACACGACGCTTCACAATAACGAGTTTTGAGACAGGAAATCATTAGTTAGATTGTTTCCCAGTTCTTCTTCGCAACTTTTTACGCAGCGAAAAAAGAAACAAAGAAGAAATTCTTTATTGATGGCTTAGAGAACTTTCGCTGTTACGATTGTAAGACAGCTGACTAATTTGTGATTGCTAATTATCCATTAATTTGCTGCTTCCGACTAGTTAAATACAATGGGGGAAACAAGTGATTCTATTTTGCGTTTTTTTCGTCTGAATGCTTGAAGAAGTCCAACTTTCTT
>BGPR01008040.1:0-66649 GCA_013235015.1 Araneus ventricosus | reverse complement strand
GTACCTAAATTAACATTAGATTATTGATGCAAAATATGAAAACATATAAAAAAATAAATGTTTACATCTAATACTATAAAATACATCGAGAAAATTGTAATAATTATCACTTCAAAGCTTTATGAAAAATCTTCTATTTTAGTACTTCACTGATATGACGCAATTGGAACCGATATATTAGTACTATCCTCTTCTATTTGGAAATCTGCATATTGAGAACTATTTGAAGAATTCTAATAATTTATTGTTTTGTCATTATAATCGTAAAAAATCATAGAAGGGTTATTTAAAAATTTAGATGTTCCCTCTTCGGAAAGATAACGCGTTCTTTTACCCATAACTGCAGAAATAAAACTGAAAGGCATAAAGCCCTTGGCAGAATATCTCCCATAAAATCCCAACCCAAGCGAGACGAGAAATTATAAACAAGCAATCCAAAATGAGTTAAAGAACTCTTTAACATTTTATTGGCCACGTTGTGTGCTGCCTACGAGGGTGGGTATTCTGCGCTGGGCCGGTGGTAGTCATTAGGTGATAGACCACCGTTCCATGTTATAGTTGCGGCAACCTGGTCAGTTACTCCCCGGGGTGCCAAGGCAGGACGGGAGAAAATCATTCATGGATATGGCACCATTACTATATAATCAGATTTAATCGAATATCATTCGACCTCTTAGTTCTCATCCTCGTAGCGAAGGCAGCTGCTAGAGCTGGTTATACTGTTTCTAGGAAAAGCTGAAGATACCTAAGAAATTTTGTTTCTAGAATTTAGAAGAACGAACAAAAGCACATGACTTGAAATAAGAAAAAATGCAAGAAAAGATTTTCTTATTTCAAGGCATGCGCTTTTCTTTATTCTTTAATAAAATTCATTGGATGCATAAATATTTTCAGTTTCGAAAAAGAAAGCTACAAGAAAAAATTTAGTTTTCTTTTTGAAATTGAAAATAGTTATGCATCCAATTAATTTTATTTGCTTCAGTAAGTTTTAATGTCCCCACATCAGTGGTGTAGTCGCAAAATAAGCAGTGCCGGAAAGCTACAAAAGATGTACCGGAACGCTTTAACCTAAGTGAGAAACATCGCGCTGTTTTAAGAACGTATTCACAATTTTTGCTTATTTATTTCTAGTAGAAAAGGCAGTATCGGAACGGCGCGGCGTTTCGGAGCCTGCCGGCTCCACTTCTCCAATGTACCACATACTCTTAAATTATCATTTTTTGACTCGCTCCCAGTGTTTATTCTGAACTACAGAATTTCTTTAGAGGTTACTGTGTGTGCATAGGAGTTCACCTTCGTGCTCATTCTCAAGACTGTATGCCATTGTGTTTCATTTCCAGACACTTCGAAGGCAATCGGCCGCTTTTGTCGGTGGGAGAACCTGCTCTTCTGAAGAACATCTTAGTAAAGGACTTCCACGCCTTCCCTAGAGGAAGGGTGAGTAAATCTGCATTTACACTGGAATAATCTCTGTCTGCAGCAAAAGGCTAAACAAGATAGGGTGACCATTGAAACAGTAGGAAAGTGGAAATGTGAATGGGACGAATTACCGTGGTTTCCTTTTTTTCTTCCTGCTCATGTATATCGTTTGATGTCAGATTCTCGATTGCTCATGTGATCTTGATGTGCTCACGTGGCTTTCTATAGCGGATAGTGATTGTACCAGTGTAAATGCAGCTTAAGATAGATTTCGAAGATGTTTTCAAGTGAATCGAGAGCTAACGAGATATTAACTGCCTCCACTTCCAATTGCAGGTGATTTCCACAAGCGATGAGATCATGAGTTATGTCGTGACCAATCTTCAAGGAGAGGATTGGAAGAGAGTCCGAAACATCATTTCGCCCACCTTTTCGACAGGAAAAATCAAAAGGGTGAGTAACGCAAAAGATCCCTGAACCAACGATTACTAGGGGTTTTTTGAACGTCCCTTGCCTCTATTCGACTCTGTTTCACATCCACTGGCTTGTGTGTCGATAAGAATTTCTCCATTTCAGAGGTTCAACCTCTGTACATAGAGGCTGTATATTTTTGTGTGTTTTTTAATCGTTCTAAATTGACCTAAGACATCATTATCATAAATGTTTATAGTGTGTACTGCTTTTTTTCAGCTGCTCTCATGGGACTTTGCATCTTTCCCCATTTTAACCTGTTCAATCTTATTGTCATCTACAGAACACACTAGACAAGGCTTTTTAAAATTTCCACCATGTTGATTGAAATGTTTATGCACTTTAAAATAATGTTAAATAAATAAAACAAATGAATTTATAATTATTTACTAAAACGAATATTCAAATGTCAAAAATAATGGACTCTAACTTTCTCAAAAAATAAAAAAACAAAATCAAATTTTTTTTCAGTATTTTTCTTATATGTTTTGACTTTTTGAGAATCGATTACCACGAAAAAATTGCGAAACTTTAGTTCAGAATTGGTCTGGGGACAAATGACGATAATCAAATTTCAGAGATTAAAGATTTGAACACAATATCCCTTTCTTCCTCTTTCACCGGATACATTTCCTCTGTGGCCTTCTATAGTATTCTTTTTATATTCGTAATTTGAGGGACAGTACGTTTTCCGAAACACTTGATATGCGGAAAATTTGCCTGTAACTTAATTAAATCGGCAGTTTAAATAATGGAACAAATCAGAAAACAGTTTTTTCGAGAAAACAAATTAAAATTCCTATTTTTAAATACAAACTCAGTGCATATGCTTTTCAAACCTCTACTGTACAGAAGTTGTAAGAACTACGACCTTGTAACTTTCGGCACATGCGTGGAGGGTTCAAGGTCAATATATGCCAAGCATCTTCATTCTGCTTGTTTTTGCTTTGAGAGTAGAGCATTTGTCCCGATATTTTTTGACCTCTCCCCCTCGTATATACTGCTTCTGTTTTTGGGGAGCAAGATTTCTCAATACAGTAGGTGATCTGTTAACGAACGGTTCGGACTATGAATATATCGAACAGCAAATATCGAAGATTATTTTGTTTGGCCGATGAGCGCATATTCTAAAAACGAACCTCTAATAGGATAAATACACGAAGTAGCGACACTGTGCACTACATTTATAGAACTATATCTTAGTAACATCTTTAAGCGAAATCCCAAGACAGATAAGCAGACAAAAGTGGGATACAGAAGGTTGCTACAAGCAGCAGTGAAATCGCCAGGCGGACTGTTGAGACCGGAAAACGAAACGAGAAATGAAATGCGAAGTTGGAAAAATGAACTTAATATCTCCATGATAGGTTTCTAGAATGCGATTCTGACTACTTTATGTATAACTATTTTGTTCGTTATATGCATTATTTCTATACTTTTTTTCCAAGAGCGTTTCTGAACTTTTTATTTAATAAATTCTTGACGGTTAGCCAAAAGGTGGAGGTAGGTTCCTTTTGTCCGAAGTCATAAGGAAAGAAAATTTCACCCTTCTGCCATTTCCTCCTCTAATTTCATAAGGATAGAAGTATGATGATGAAAGAGGGTAAAAGATAATGCAACTGATGAGTGATTCTCATCGAGGCTTCACAGGCAAAAATTAAATAGCAGTCAAATTAGGGGGTGAAAATAATTTTTCAGCACATAACTTCTAAGTAAATGTAGCTATCGAAAAATTTTCAATATAAAAGTTATTTCTTATTGTAAGATGATAATTCGCCTAATTTGAATTATCTGTCTGTCTTCGATAGTAAGTGAGTTATGGGGAGATCAAAATTTCAAACACTCACCATTTTCGCCCTCTTTCAGATGGATGGCTCTCTACGAACTCGGCGGATATTCCAAAAGTTGCGTCATGAGAACCATTACAATAGAAAATATTCCTACAAGGAATCTACACCTAAAAACTGATAATACTATAGGGCTTTAAAAAAAGTCGCTTGTCATTCGCCAATAGCACAAAGACACTGTACAACATTGTACGATATTCGACAATATTCGTAATATTGTATTATATTGTACAATATCGTTTAATATTATATAATATCGAGCAATATTCCACAATATCGGACAATGTGCTGTGCTACCTGGGTTAACTGTGCTCACTATAGAAACTAAGCAGAAGGTAAGAATTATTATTGTTGCATGTAAATATTAATCAAAAGCAGAATTTGCATATTTTTTAGTTTATTTTAGGGCTATATCTAGAACAAATTAATCAAATTTCCATATAATTCTGTTGAAAAGCGATTATGAAAATAGTTAATGAATAGTTTCAGGAATGAATAGATTATGCTCTTAACAATCTCGCTTTGGTCTACTGTCTTTTTTCACAATATTAATCAAATAAATAATTAAAATCTACAGTGTTGTTCTTTTTCAGATGATGGGTATAATGAAGGATTCCTCTCAAACTGCTGTTAAGAACATCAAAGCTTTGATCGGAAAGGGAGAGCCTATACAAGTCAAGAGGTCAGTAAATGTTTTGAGAATCAAACAATTGCGTGAGTATTTTTGCTAAATGAAGTTCTTTAAAAATTTAACTTTCTTTGCAAAATAATTTTTAACCTATAAATGCCCAATTTTTTAAAAAAATTATTTTAAATGTCTTTTTGACTTTCATTTTTTGAATAAAACATGGAAAAAATTCATTTTAATTTCCATGCTAAAATTAATCTTAGTTTCCATGCTAATAATGCTTCCGGCTAAATTAGCATATGTGGTTTTCCTATTCCTCTTCCACAGCTTTCCATAACCCATTGATAGTTTTAAGTCTATGGATGTTCTGTTGTGTTCTCAACAATCCAAATACGCAAAAGTACGTGCGTGATGCATCTGGTCATTTATTCCCTTTAGACGAGAGCATTTGCTGAGAGAGGGAAAAGCACGAAACGGAGAGGAAGTAGCGGGGAAAAAGTAGGGTTCTAATGATTATGACTGCGTTGATGTCTGCTGTTAATCAAAATAGAACTGATCTGATGCTTAATATTCAGGGACTGTGACTTAAGTCCTTCGTACACAATGACTTGCAGAATTTTTACATTTAAATCTATAATTAAGACATTTGAATAAAAAGACAAAAATCTATTGGACACACGTCAGTAACACACTGGTTCTTTAGATACTTGCATGGATTGAAATGTCCCAAATATATGTATGATCTGGTCAGGAGTTTAAATAAATGTTTAGGTCAAGTTGTTAAAATCTTCTTTTGGAAAATCAAAAGAGTTGACTCGTAAAACGCTGATTCGTTCATTACGTTGAGGAAGCTTTAACCTTTCTTCCTAGTGTTCGTAAAGAGAGGAAGCATGCAGGGTGATTTAAAAACAACGGTACGAACTTCAAGAAGTAGTTGTTCGCACATTTTTTCATAACTTTCTGGGTCAGAGGTGAAAAGTGGATGAGTCGGAGGCGACAAAGGAGGTGCCATCGCAAACGGTGAACACATAAACGTGTTTCTTTTTGCAGGTTAACCCTTTAATGCACCAAATTTTAAAATTTTAAAATAAAAAATGTTTTGGGCATGGGAATTTCACATATAGCAACAGAAAAATGCACAAAAGAATCAAAATAGAATTGTGATATTATTTTATTGAATTTAATGAACGTATCAAGTCACTATTTCTTTTTTATAAAACAATGAAAAAAGTATTTTAAAAGTAATATCAAATGGTAAATACCTGTAGAAGGCAATTGATAAAATCATCAAAGATGAAAGACTTCTTTTAAATGCTAAATAATGCGTTAATATGCTAATGGATGTATCAGGAATTATGTATCAGAAATAACTGACTACCACAGACTTATAAATAGGACTTCTGCTGTCCATGAAAAATGGAACGATTGATTATTAGCTGGTCTCTTATGATGTTTCTAATCTAATACAGCATGTACGAGTCGACAAAAAAATTTCTATGCATTATTAACATGAAAAATAAATTACGTATTAAATTTGATAAAGTATGCAGTAAAGAGTTAAAGATATAAATCAGGTATATAAATTTCATCTGCGGTGGAAAGAATATTTTCCCAATATTCCTAGTGGCGAATATGTATCTCCTCAGTTCGCCGCTTCAGTTTTTCAAAATTTGTCAAACTCTCTTTTTTATTTATATATGTGCATTCGGCAAGTAAAACTCTGTAGAAAATCTACTTTAACCTTTAAAAGTCCGCTTTTTTTCAAATTTAAAGTGTTTTTTTACTTTCATTTCTTGAATAAAACGTGTGAAGAATACTTTGAAAATTCCTATTTTGTTTTCAGTATCGTTTATGGCTAAAAAACAGTTTATTTCCAACTGACAATACTGGGTTTTATTTCAGAAAAAAATTTCTTTAATAAAATTTATAATAATAAAAACAGGCAAATTTTAATAATTAATAATGCGAATAAGGAATTTCCTTCAAAATTATAGAATAAAATATGGTATTCTCAAGCCTGCAAACAAAGCAAAAAAAACATATAGCCTCAAGTGAGAAGCATCAATTTATTTTTATTTTTTCATCAGCAATCAGGCTGCCATCTATATGTTGTAAACTGATTTAATAAAATTTTCAATATGCATCTTATTGGCAAGAACAGGCATTAGAGTTCCAGTCTTTTTCTCAAGATTTTAGAAGACAAAATTGGGTATGTTGCGTAACCTCTTGCCTTACGTTTTTACCACCTATTTGATAACTTTTTATTTACTATTTCAATCTATTTTAGATCGTAATGGATACTTGAAGCATTTAAGCATGTCCAGATGATTTTTGTATTTTAAATTAATTGTTACGTTGCCTTAATTACGGATTTAAATAGCTTACGGGCACAAAAGAGTCTAATGTATGACATGCGACGCTGACCAAGAAGAGATAAAGGCAACACAGGGCATTTAAGAATTAATTCGTTCCTTTCAGGTTGTATGGCGCCTTCACTATGGATGTGATCGCGAGTTCAGCCTTCTCCACTAAAATCGATTCTCACAACGATCCGGACAATCAATTCGTGAAAATGGCCCGAAAAGTTTTCTCCGGCAGCATAAACTGGAAATTCATCGCTCTTCGTAAGTAGCAAATGTCCATTCTGTTTAATAAGAAAAACGAAGCTTCTTAAATTTTTTCAGTCGAGGAGGGACACATTTTCTTGTTCCCATTCCCGGATAAAATATAATACCTTTGTTGTTATACCTCCGCAGTAACACAAAGATATTGTTCAATATCGTACAATATTGAACAATATTTTCAGTATTGTATTATATTGTACAATACCATATGCTATTATTTAATATCGATCATTATTGTACAATATCATGCAACATGTTGTGTTACCTGTGTCAGAATCGAAAACTTAATATCGACAGAATTCATCAACCAATGGTAAGCAAAAACACCTAAATTTAAAATAGTTTTCCACAAATTTTAATAATATGCTTGCGAATTAGTGATTTACACTATGTACACGTCTATTATTTCATATTTTTCTGATGGATGCTGGAAAAATTATATTCTCTCATCAAATACTTTTTTTTGAAATTTTACATTTTTAAGCATGCAATTTGTTCCCTTGCAGTTGTTTTCCCCCAACTCCAAAAGTGGCTAAAAATCTCTTTCTTCCCACAAGATGTTTGCGAGTTCTTTCGGGATATGACTCTCCAGATTATAGAAGAGAGAAAGAGAACCGGTCAGGTTAGTGGAATCGATGACGATTCATATATTATTAAGTGACTGTCACCAAACATAGTTTAATGTTTGGGGTATTCATATTACTACTTGTGATAGTGAACACAGGCCCAGAGGTAATGGATTCACTTAAAATGCTTTATCTGGCGGGGAACACCTCCAAAGAGATGGACAGACCTGTTTACATAGGTATGTTTAGCTATATTATCGTCTCGTTTTAAAGCTAAACATAGGAAATGTTGGGACTAACTTCATAATTTTTGAGTATGGTTAGATAACGAGGATATCACTTTAACCAGCAGTCACTGCGATTGGACTTTCAAGCCTCAACAAATGAACGTGCATCAGGCCAATACATTGCATATTTTCTGTTGAATCAGGTGTTGACCCTGAAACCCATCGGACATGAGGCCAAGACAATGCTACCACGGCTTCCATTTTACAGGAAAAGGGTGTCTCTGAAGAATGCTTCATCCTGTCATGATGAGATCTTTGTCCAGGTATATACGGTGAGGCAAAGTTAAGATTTTTTATAGATGTTAGTTCAGACATCGGCAGAAAGTAGGATCTTATTGGGACTGGTCTTGGTTTTTACATCTCTGATACTATGAAAATGTCGAGTTTCAATATACTATCATCGGTCAGGTCAAGTTGAATATGACCCCTTGCAGTTTATTCGTGCTAGAATCAAGATTAGGTGAAATTTCATTGTGGAGAATGAATTATTTCGTTGGTTATAATAATTATTTTGTGTCGTGCATCCTTAACCTTCGAAGTTTTCGTTGCATTCAGAACCACATGACATCAGAAAGATTGTGTCTTAACTTTGATTTATCTAAGACATACTTCGTTTTTCAGTCAAACTTTCCTGTACTATAAATAATAAAATTAAGCTTTCCATTTGCCTAGACGAGGAATGACTTCCTTCAGCTGCTGATGGACACCGCAAAAGAACTGCAGGAGGACGGGAACCCGAAGGAGAAGGAAAGCGAGGATATCGGATCGCCTTACGGAGGGGTGTCCACCGACCACCAAGTGTTCAGGAACGTCTCTAAAAAGAGTAGGTAGCGCATCAGAATCACTTGCACTGATGCGCTTTCATTTGATTTTTTTCTTTCTCCGATAAAATGTAAAGCAAGTACATGAGGCCCAAGGAAGAAAACTACAAGATCAATGTTTTCAAGGAGTGGCGTAAGCGAGAATAAATGGCAGCGAAAACAATGTGACATGATTAAGCTTATAGGTTGGATATTATCTGTAAAAACACAATATATCCGACAGAATTTATAGTACCTCTTGTACAATCATGCGCTCAGCAGATATATTTATTACTAGCCGCCTTTGGCGACCAGTTTGATCGCCGGAAATAAAATTTCAACCGAATCTCTTATGCATAATTTTATATTCTTGGTTCCCTTAACAAAGTAGTTTTACACTTTAAATTGCTATAGACATTTAACCCGCGTTCTTTTCGTAGCCCTGCACTTGTTTTGTGCCTTGTCTACATTAACATGATCTATGCATTTGATTTCAACATTCAATTGGCACGGCACGTTTTGCGTCCAGCAGCAGCCTTAAAACATGCTGATAAAAAGAATTAAAACATAGCAAAGATTATATTTCATTTTACTGGATTATTTCATTATATCCTTACCATTTTGAGGATTTCATTTACAGATTTCCCAGAAAAAATGATCAAATAAAAGAAGAAAGTAAAATCCAAAGGATATTTTCTAAGCTTCAAACAATGGAAGAGAAACATGCAATTAAATATTTGTTTAAACAATGAAAACGATTTGAAATGCGTTGCAACAGCGAAAAGTATTGTTGTAAGATTAAGCAAAAATATTTTTAAAAGGTTATTAAAATTTGAGACAAAATTCGTACGACAACTTTATTGATATCATTGAAAAGATAATTTTTCGCGCTTTCAAATGGTGTAAAAATGATATTTGTGCTGTAATACTTTCGAAAGTAATTAAGGAAAAATGCCAAAATTTCGCTTATTTTTTAATTAATTAAAATTTCAAAAAAAAAGTCTCCGAGGTGCACATTCCCATCCTCCAAAGAATGTTCGTGCCAAATTTCGTTCTTTTCGTAGCCTTGCACTTGTTCTTTTTCTTGTATATATTAACCTAAAATACGCCTTTGATTTCAACATTAAATTGGCGCGGCACATTTTATATCCAGCAGCATGCTAATTGGCTTACAACACGCTGATAAAAAGAATTAAAACATAGCAAAGATAATCTTTCAGTTTACTGGATTATTTCATTATACACTTGCTATCTTGAGGACTTCCTTTACAGATTTCACAGGAAAACTGATCAAATAAAAGAAGAAAGTAAACTCCAGTAAGATATTTTCTTAGCTTCCAACAATGGAAGAGAAACACGTAAATAAATATTTGTTTAAACAATGAAACCGGTTTGAAATGCGTTGCAAGAATGAAAAGCATTGTAAATTATAAATTTTAACAAATATTTTTTTAATTTATTAAAATTAGAGAAAAAAATCGTGCGACAACTTAATTGATATCATTGGAAAGGTAATTTTTTGCACTTTCAGATAATTTTTGTGCTTTAATATGTTCGGGTGTTATTAAGGAAAAATGCCGAAATTTCGCTTAATTACAATTAAAATTTCAAAAAAGGACTCCGAAGTGCACATTCCCACCCTCCAAAGTATGATTGTGCCAAATGATCCCTCCAAAATATGATAGGTCCAGCGGTACCTTGTAGAGCGCCAACACACGGACACCCACACATTCTCCTTTATTATTAGCAAAGATTAAACTACTCTGCTGAATCCTCTACTTACTAAAAACGGTGTTTATATTGTTCATCATCTAAATATACGCAATTTACTCAATCTAATGCTCTAAGTATATGCAGTCTAATTAAACTTAAACTAGATGATCCCGAGCAGAGCATCTGCGCTCGATTAAACAGAAACCATAATTTTCCTGACGCTTCAAATTACAAACTGGCGATTCAGCGCTCCAAGAAAATTTGCGAAGACAAAAAAATGGCGCCAAGTGGTGTTCGTATAACAGAAAAGTAGCCAATGTACAATGTTCACAATAGTAAGTTCCAAGATATTCACTTCAATTTGTGAATTGACACTATTTCATCTTCGTTGACTTAAACTATTTTGATGTTAATCTAAACGTTCTCTGGCTCGTATAAGCCCATCATTTTTAACAAATATCCTTTGAATAATTTCATCCAAAGTTTCATTATATTGAAAGAAATATTGTGAATTCTTCATCTTAAACTCATTTTTTCCCGAGAAATGTTATTTTATGCCAGAACGAATATAGTAGCAGACTATGACTATGAAGTCAAGCCTAACATGGAGGATGTTACCGGGTTTTTTTTGTAAGCAAGCAGCTCTTTGCCGTCGGCAGAAGAGAAATTACACTTTTTTTCTGTGCGACATACTTTAGCGTTTTATATACAGTAGAATCCCCTGGAATCCGAACCCCAGAAATCGGAAATTTCGGATGATGCGAACATCTCTTTTTAATTTTCTGACAAACTTTTACTGAAAAATGAAGGAAAAATAACAGTTACAAATTAGAAACGAAGGCAATGTTTATTCTTTATTTAAAAGAAGTATTTGAATTGGTCTTTAGGAATGAATGCAGCACTTTAATTAGTAGAAACAAAATCATACATCTTCTTTTTTACCCTCAGCTTGTTTGCCACTGTACCGTGCGAATCGCCGCGTGCTCTTTCCGTACGCGTTCACAGAGCACCCAGAGTCAAATTTCTACTGCATTCGGTGTATCAAGATTATTTTACAAAATTCCCGGATAATCCGAATTATACAGAATCCGAACAGAGGTCAGTCCCAATTAGTTCGGATTCCCGAGGTTCTACTGTATATAGATATTGAATGTGCCTTTTCGACCCATGAGAATTCACTATCTTAGCATATTTGTGTGCTTCTTTCCACGAGATATGGTCATTAGAGATATTTTCTAATAAACCCAATTCTGCTCTGAAAATGTACAGTACATCACAGCACGGGCGTTTCACTGAGAGCTGATTTTGAGGCTTCAAGACGAAACCCATCTGGCTAATAAAGGTTAAAGGCGAAGGGACGTCCTCCCCTTCATATCCGGTCAGGGGTAAACAGAAGATCCCACCTTGCATTTTTCTTGTGGTCAAAACATAGTTCGTTGACATCTTCAGTGATGTCTTATGACTATGACGTCACGTAAATTGAATAGATTTCACAGTAAAGTCGCGATACACTGCATTTTCTTTCAGATATATCGATGAAGGAGCTGGTGGCACAGTGCGTCGTCTTCTTTATCGGCGGTTATGAGACGGTGTCCTCCGTTCTAGCCTTCACCGCCTACCTGCTGGCCCTGCACCCCGATATCCAGGAGAGGGTGCACGAGGAACTGGTCGAGGCCATCAAGCAGTCAAATGCAAGTATTCCCCACTTCTGGCTCCATTTCAGTATTAACTAGTGTCGGTTCGTGCATTGTAGCCGTGGGGGCGCTGCAACCTGTACGTTTTGTAATTAATTTTGAATAATTTAAATACATCTCATTAAGAATTAATTATTGGATTTTTTTCTTAGTGTAGGTCGGTTTAAACAAAGAAATTGTTGCTAAGCAATTACTAATTATTTAATTAATTTAAAACCGAACTTTAAAACAAATATTCGTAATCATATTTTCTGCAATCCATACTTTTGTTCATGGAAATTTACGCAACTGCGGTTGAACAATAAAAAAATCCTGAAATTGTGAGGTTCAAATAAATTTATATTTATGAATGTTTCTTTGAAAACGAAAAAAATACAGTACAATATTTTTATTAATTTTTATTTATCATTAATTATGATCCATTTTTTTTAATTTTAAAATTTATAGGGCGCAAATTTTTTTTTTCTGAAATGGTGAAACGTTTAAAACACCGCTTCTAACATCGTTGATATCGTATTTACAACAGCAGCTTCTTCCCTTCACAAACTGCACAGCGGAACGAATGCGCTTTGTTACTGCGCATGCGCGCCAGCGGAAGTTTGTGCTGAGTTAAAAGTAGTACGTTGGGAAGTTTTTCTCTCTACGAAGACTGTTTTTTTCAGCGTTTTCACTGTTGTTTGGAAGATTAAAAGGAATTGCTTTAGATTGTCGATGAATTCAGATATTACATGCAAAATTAAATTAATTATTGATTATATTTATATGTCACCGCTTAAGTGTTATTCTATAGAATAACTGATCAAGTCAGTTAAAGTGCGTAATGGATTAATAATTTCACACTTAACCTAGTTATTCTATAGAATAACTGATCAAGTCAGTTAAAGTGCGTAATGGATTAATAATTTCACACTTAACCTAGTTATTCTATAAAATAACTAGTTATTCTATAGTATAACTAATGATAGACCGTTAAAGTGTAAAATAAACAATTTGACATTAAAAATAGTCCGTTGCTTTATAAATTACTCACTGATTGGAAACTAGCCATGTTTGAAAACCCTTGGGCAAAAGTATGCACAACAAAAGCATCAAAGTTCGGGAAATTGTTTCCTCCACCCACATCCACTGTCAACATGGCTCAACAGGAGAATATACCATATTCTTGGAAAAGGTGTTAAGTACCTACTTCACTGCCGCAACAATCTTTGAAACGTCGTCTGTTGCTTTTGAGACTGCATGGTTCTGTGTTATCGCTTGGTTCATTACACAATATAATTTTTTCGCTTCGGAATAAACATAAACCTAGCCTTATATAAATTGTTTATTTTCAATAGCTATCTGGCAATTAAAGTAAAATGTATAATGACTGATGATAATTCAAAATCTCATCAAATGTTTAAAGGAAAATTCAAATCTTTTTAAACTAAACGATTGCTTATATACTCCATTAATAATGCCAGAAAAACGTGTAAACAGCTTCTGTATACATGAATAATTCAACTGAAATTTATTTATTTATTATTTGCTTTTTAGCTAACTCTAAAGGAGAGAATAAATTATAGCACAAGAATATGAGTTTCAATTCAGCTCATTTAGAATTAACGAAATTGTTTTAAAAGTATAGATTGATGTAATTTGTTTTCTCTTTCAGGGCGAACTGACTTATGAGACACTTCAAAACATGAAATACTTAGACAATGTCATATCTGAAACAATGCGTCTTTATCCGCCAGCAATAAGGTAAGTTATTTCTTCGAAACATCCACGATTATTTTGTTCAACACGTTCGCGGACAATAAAATTTTAATGGGCTGGAAAAATAAATAAATGATCTATTTCTAAATTAACTGTCATATTCAAATTTTAATTAGTCATAGTTCTTCGAAATGCTCACAGTATTCAATTTTGATAGTCATATACAATGAATTTTATAACTCCGCATCGATACATGTATAATTTTTCGACCAGGATGACGAATGCTATAGCGTTCGTATATTGAATGCATGAATAATCTTTAATAAAAGACGTGTAAGCTCACTATACTATTTACTCATCATATCTATCATTGCGTTAAAAATGTTCAAAAGAAATTCATACTTACACGAAATATCTATAGAAAACAAAAGTTAATTCAATGGTTCGTTATTAGAATTGAAAGCTGCAAATCTATGTCAAAACTGGTACTGCGGTATGCTTGTCCTAAGGTCTCGACTTCGGGGCGTTCAGTTTCAGGTTCGAAACTCGATTTCACTGAAGATCCATCGTGTATGTGGACCTTTTCCTCGCTAAATGAGAAAACCCCGTAGGTGTGGCGCGGAAGTTTGAAGAGAGGGTGCTAGCTCAGGAACCGTCCTCGTCATCTAACCTAACGCCACCTTCAACCCCCGACACCTATGACTACTAGAGTCACCTCATCAGTTTTAAATCGTCATCTGACCGCAGTTCAAAATGCGGGTCGCGTCGGTCCACTCTTGTTTCATAAATGAACATAAATGTAACTAAACTAATCTATATCAAAACTGTCAGAGTTTAAATATGCAGGATGTATGTTCCAGTGTTAACAACAGTGTCTTAGACACAATGGAATTTTATTTTTACAATCTTGATTTCGGCATCATGCAAACTTAAAACTTTGAGTCTATATCAGTATTTGCAGCAGATAACGGAAATTATCAGACGAAGAAAAAATAATGAAATTACCGACTTACCATCTATGATAAGCCCTATTCTATGGTATTTACGCCAAGTGTTACAGTTCTGATTTACGCAATGTGCTATTTAACGGAAATTTTTAAATACACAAAGAAAACACGAAACAAAATTAAAATACTCAATGGACGGTTTTCCAACGGTTGTCAATACATTAAAGAGCATAATAATTTCAAAAAATTAAGACTATAAAGAACTAAATGCATGACAATATGGCTTAAACTTTGCTTATAAAAACAATAAAAATTAATGGTATATCATTCACGTCCGCGAGAGTGTAAACTGATTAATATGGCAAAACATAGAGAATTTATTTCGTTATAAACTTATCGCTAGCTCAGATGTAAAAGATAATAAAAATTGACTCTTTATGACATAACTCGAATTTTTTTTACTGTAGTTTAAGTATCATTGAATTTCATTCGCATTTCCGTTTATCTAAAATTCTATTAAAATTTTACAATAAGTATTTTATTCATTTTAATAGTAATGTACAATGAGTGATTGGTAAACGAGCAGTTTGGACTACAAACATATTAAACAGTAAACACTTTGTCGAGAGATTTTATATTTGGATTAGGAACATATGAAGGAACTAAACCGCAACCGTAATCGAGTTATTCACGTCCTACCTAGGCATTCGGAGTCATCTGAATGATAATCGTCACAAGAGCAATCGGAAACTGAGGTTGGAGCCTTAATAGCCATCACAAGTCACAGTCCAACCCCTCTCGTGGGAGGTACATTCCGTCATATCGGAGGTAACCTAACCCCACACTATTACTATGGGTGGAGGATGGAAGAAGACAAATTCCATATGTTCGGTTACTCGAAACTTGTAGATATTAGAAGAAAAGAATCGGGAGAAACCTCGGAGAATATATAACGCAGTTTGACATTTTTCGCTGAAAATTGATAATTAAAAAAATTGAACGTACAAAACTTTTTTGCATTTTTATACAATATGGGAAACATTTAACGTGACACGCTGTAAATAATCTTTTTAAAATTGATCTACTCGCACTAAGTTACAATGAAATTAAATCAATTCTAATTTTCACTTTTAATGAAAAGAAATCAGCTCTTTTACGGTCGTTATATACTGAATGGCTGTAATACATGCTGCGAAAATAAAAAGTTGAATCTTATTGGAGGACCGAAAGAAACTTCGGAGCTCACTGTATCACTTGTTGTTGACAAAAAGAAGATGATTATTATTTTGGGGGGTCTTTTTTCCCGCCCTACGGCTACGAAAATTTAACCTTCTGAAAATATTGTCGGAATAATACAAATACAGTACCTCTAAGGTACAGTCGCGGAAAAAAGGATCCATCCAGCAATATTACGCCTCTAATCATTGCTTCTTAAAACTAAACATACCGTTTTACAGCAAATAACGTATACTAAAAGATTCTAAGGTTGAAATTCTCTTAAGGGATCATCTGCACATTTAAAATGGCACTAACTTCAAAATTCTCAATGACAACACCTTTTTTCTGATACCATAAATAAATTTCTCATGAAAGAATACACCAGGATATTAATTTTGGTTAATATATCATCAACAGATTGGAAGATATTTGACATTTTGTGTTCTCGGCATAAAAGGGGTCGTCTCCACATTTACTAACTAAAGTTCTCTGCTTGCCTTTAGATGCCGGTAGTAGCATTCTAAAATAATTTGGAACTTTAAATGTTATTTTCAAAGTAATTATCTACATTTTACAATAGGTAAAACTTGATTTATAAAAAAAATAAAATCGATTAATATTACACCACTTTAATTTATAAAGTTTTAATAATATATGTATATATATAAATAGTTAAAACCTTTATATATTTAAGTTTGAAATATAAAGTTGTGTAATGATTATATTTAATAATTAAAACGTTTTCGAAATATAAGACGCCCCCTTAAGTGCATCGTTCTACAGCAAAAATTGAAAATTTAATGTCACTTCAAAACTTCTCGTACGAATATGCTGAAATTTTTATAGGCTTATAAAATACATCGGCCATCTGCTTCGATTACTGTTAAAATTTATAAGTGTTGCTATTCAAAAATATTCTACATCAATTTGATAAAAATTTCATGCACTCAAAATTATTTTAAAATAACGAGTGAAATGTGCAAAATAATTCATACTACTACTTAAAAAAATTCTAGGTAAATAATAACATTATTTCTCAAGATATTAATAAAAATTCAAAATTTTATTTTAACATTCGAAACTCAAAATTTCATTTGCTTATAAATCCGAAACCAAAAATGCTGGGATGATTAAAGTTGCTATTCCGGCATAAATTTTTATGTAGATTCGAAATATTTTAAAAAGATAAGAGTTTCCATTGGAAATTTTGAAGTTATTGCAATTATAAATATGTAGACGACCCCTTTTGAACTTTTTAGACATGGAATCTATTACCAGACGTTATTTCTTGAAAATTGGTACCTTCTGAGTGGATCCTGTACAAAGATGTAACAGAAAGCATATAAGTTATACTAAGTGGATCGTTTTACTCTTTTTCTATTACATCGCCCCATTTGTATATTTTTAAAGTATATATATATTGCTGATGATAACAATAGCTAAAAGCAGGGGCGATTTGAAGGGAGTGCACATCTTAGCTTCAAAAAAAATTTGAAATCTGGTTTACTTCCAATGTAAATTGCATTATGTCCTCTTAAGCAGCCTTTTCTTTCTTTTGCTTCTGCAATGTCGTTTTAAACAGATAATAATGGAAAGAAGGGGTGGCTTTATTATGAGATAAAGCAACTATCTTTCACCACTGCGTGTCACTGTTTCTGTTTAGGGATGAGAAAAACCTACTGGTTTTAACCGAAAACCATTTTTTGTTTCGGTTAACCGAGGTTTTTTGTTATTTTTGTTACGGTTATAATCGGTTATTTTTTAAATCCAATAACCGGGTAAAAGTAACGTGCCGGAATTTACCAAGTTCTGAAGCTTTGAATTTCGTCAACTTAACCTATTACCGACAACCGCTTCCTCGAGGCGTCAATTAGATGGTGGATTACTGAAGGAGTTTATGAACAGATAAATATTGGCTAATGGAATGATTTTCTGTGAAAACAATATTAATTTTAAAAAATTTTCTATAAACGGCGTTTGTTTTTTATTTATAATCGGATATTTTGAGCGGTTATAACCGCCAGGTTAAACCGGAGGTGAAAAACAATCCTGAATAACAGAAAACCGGTTTTTTTTTTCACAACAACCGCCACCCCTATTTCTGTTTTCTGTTCCAGAACCGAAAGGATGGCTTTCGAAGACTACAAATTGGGAGACACCGGTATCACCATTCCGAAAGGAACGATTGTCACTATCCCCATCTACGCAATGCACAGAGATCCTGAAGTTTTCCCCGACCCCGAAAAGTTCGATCCAGACAGGTAATTTTCTTTGTAAAACTCGCATATATTGCAATAATAAAAAAAAATCGTCTACGAGATATTGAAGAATCCACGTTTCACACTTCTCTCTCGGGCTGACTGATACACATTCCCTGTTATTATTACTAGAGATGATAATGTTTACAGATTGGATACTATCTGAAAATTTCGTCATGCGTGATGCGACATTCATAAAGCAAAAATCGTTCAAACTGAAATTGACACGTAGTTACTTATTTGTTAGAAACTAGTCACAAATAAATTAGTTTTTAAATTTTTTGGTTGATTTTTAATTAAACATTAATCGAAATGTTAGTGATTCTCCTTAATAGCTTCAGAGCATATTATTGCACAAAAATCATTTTTGTATCACTTTAAAATTAAGAACATTAGATTTTCTGTGATACAAATTTTATTGCCATACAATTTTATTTTCTAATTTTAATATTTTTTAAATATATTTTTCAGTATGGATTACACCAATACTATCATTTTTAGTTTTTAAATGCAGTTGGATTGTGATTGTTTTTGTGTGCATTCTACCGTTGCAATTATTAAGAGTAAATTCTGAAAAATGAGAAAAAAACTCAAAGAAAAAACATCTTGGAAAACCAAATAAATCAAATAGACTTCATTGAACAAGGAAATTTTAAATTTTAACAAGATAAATATGATTTTTAACATGGTAATATTTTAAGCTGTCATTTTTTTCTGCAAACTGCATGATGTAAAAATCGTTAGTCACATCTTGCAACCACTTAATCAATCAAGACACACCAATCAAGCTAAAGACAGTGTTATACTACTATGTTTCGAACCAGAGATTCGAACCTCCTTTCATTTTTTAAATTCTTTTGCAGGTGGACTTCGGAGGAAAGCCAAAAGCGCGACCAGTTGGCTTACTTGCCCTTCGGAGCTGGCCCCAGAAATTGCGTTGCTATGCGGTTCGCTCTCATAGAGCTGAAAGTCTGCTTGGCCTATACCATTCTCAACTTCAAGATCAGCAAGAGTCCCCAAACTAAGGTATTTCTTTTAAAATACAGAACAATTAAACTATTTTCTTTTTTTTTATTTAATCTTTAGATTACAAATGAAAAGGTCTAAGATCTCCTATGGACCTTACGAATTTATTTAACTTTCTAATGCGATGGTGCATCCCATCTGAGACATTTCAATGCTTTTGTATCAAACTGTCGAGCGTTAAAAACAGCACAGAGCAAAACATACAACATTTTATTGCAACAGCTGAAACCGTTGGCAACATATGGCATTTTGTGACAACATACAACAGTCATATATACATGGTGTCCACTAAAGTCCTTCTGCCCCATATTAACTTGTTAACGGCAACAACTATTGCCGCACTCTTGGTGTTTAGGTATAGTAAAGTGAATGTGCGCTACAAGGTGAGATTGGTTACAGCGCCACCTGGCAGCAAACAACGGAGTTAGCGTTCCTATCTACACAAAGGTACAAGATGCGGGGTAAAAGTCAATTACAAAATTGTAAAGCGTCTTCGATTTAGTACGAAAAGACCCTTTGAGTGCAATAATGCTATGAAAAAAACGTGCATTTTTTGGGTCACGATTTTCCAAACCTGTGACACAGAACCTATTGTACTTTTTTATGTGGGGATGTCTCAAACAGAAGGTGTATGCGACCACTCCGCTAACATTGCAGGACCTTAAATGACGCATTACTGATGCTTGTACCAGCGTGTCACCTTATATGCTGCAAAATATGCAGCAAGAAATCCAAAAAAGATCCCAGATGTGCATTGTAGCTGACGGAGAGCATTTCGAACACCGAAAATAAAAGTATCTGCTGATAAATAATTGTTTTGTTTTATTTCTAACGTTTTTTCAGCATAAGTGTGTTGGAAATCGCTACGAAACAAATGCGCATTTTACACGTTTTGTTCTTAGCATTATTGCGCTCAACGTGTTTTTTCGTAGTAAATCAAAGACGCTTCACAATTTTGTGATTGACTTTTTTCCCGTATCTTGTACCGTTTTCGAGGTAGGAACGCTAACTCCGTTTTTTTCCGCCAGGTGGTGCTGCAACCGATCTCGCCGTGTAGCGCATATTCACTTTACTATACCTAAACGCCAAGAGTGTGGCAATAGTTGTCGCCGTTGTCAAGTTAATGTGGGGTAGAAGGACCTTAGTGGACACCCTGCATATAAGAATCGGAGAGCAGATGTAGCTATTCTATTCAAGGGACATAAGAAGGGGGTTGATGTGATCCTATGAGTTGGGACTGACTGAATGAAGGGTCCTTCAAAAATAGATATAAGATCATAGGGATATCATAGAAAAGGAGATCAAAAAGGGGACTCTTATGATCCCATGAGGGGGATTAAATGGAACGGCTTCCAAAGATAGATCTAAGATCCTAGAGAAATCATTGACAGAAGGATCAAACTGTAGGTCTTATATGATACTGACTGAATGGAGCGCGCTTCAAAGATAGGTCTGCGATCATAAGGAGACCAAAAGGAGACTAAAATGATCCTATGACGGAGGCTGAATGAAGTACCCTTTAAAGAGGCGTTCTGATATGGTATTCAGAGATAATTATTTTAAACTGCTACCAAATTCTATGGTCGGCACATTCGGTCATTTACCGGAGAATGGCTCGATGGGTGCCTTTGGGAGTATCTTTAACTTTTTGGTGGTTAAATAGTAAATAAGAATTGTCAATAAATTGAAAGAAGATTGATTTTAAAAATACTGAATTTTCCTCATTTAAAGGGTTATTTTTTGAAATTAAGAGACACATTTGAAATTTTCTGAAAAATTTCTAATTTTACTATATCAGTCTGAGATTTCTAAAAATATCCATATTATTTTCGGGATATTTAAAAATTTTGGACTGCATATGAAACATCATCACCATACCAAATGCTAATTGCAGAAAATCTCATATATAAAATATACCATCTATCTTGACCAATTTAATGGTGAAAAAAATTTACTAACTGAACAAGGCAGAGAGCAGTGCTGTGCTCAAGTCCTGCATTAAAGCAAGTTAATTCAAGATATTCATTTTCTGTATTAGATTTATTAAAAGCTTTAAAAATTGATTGTTATCTACAAACTTTATATATCCTTACTAACCTTTAATATTTAACATATTAGGATCGAATACAATATATAGGGCTGTCATAAATTATTCACCAGTTTCAAAAATTAATAAAAAAGAACTTATAATGTTACAACTATGTTTTTTTAAAATGGACATCTCCCATTTTTAAGGGTCATTATCTGAGAAACTTTTAAAGCTAGAAAGAAAATAAAAGTATGTATTTGTAGAGAATGTTACGCTCTTTCATTTGTTAATTCGCATGTAGTGTGAAAACTGAATATTTTTTGAGAAACAGCCATTATACGTAGGAAATCTCTCGCTGTAGCAAATTTACAACGCCGTAATGGTACGCCACTTATATGAAAAAAAACTTTTTCAGTTGCATTCTAATTTTTTAAAAACCGTAGTTGTAACAATATTAGTTTTTTTATTAATTTTTGAAATGGGTTCAATAATTTATGAACAAATTGTATTATGGTCCAGTTGATTCAAATGGCAAAAGTTATTTCCTGTCAAAGTAATTTTCATTGTTGCTAAATATCATGAAACATCATTTTGTACAATACTATTATTAACAATTAAAACTTAAAACAATGTATTCGCTATAATATACAACAATAAAAACTAAAAGCAATGTGTGCGCTACTACAATAAAAACTTAAAACTTGCAAACAGAATTCTTCAGAGTTTATGGAAACTTTGAGAATTGAGAAGGTGCGTTGGATTATACTTTGCGAATTTTGTGCTACCTTTTTTGATTTTTGTGTAAAAAAGATTAAAGATATGGAGAAAGATATTTTTCGTCTCTATAGGTTGCCTGCATCGGGAGTATAAAATTTATCAGGCGTTTAATGGTGATTTACCATCTGTGTCACTTCGATTACTCGATATGTTAGGAACATCTTTCGAACAGAAGAATCTAAAATATCACTTGTTGAACCTAAATCAAAGACAAAAGCAAATGTGCAAAATGTTCTATTTAAAAATATATTTCCTCTGATGTATATAATAAAATATAAGTATATCCTAAACATGAGGTATGATACAGCTAAGAAATTAGTATTTTTGACATACGAAGATTTTTTTAATACAAATGCCTCCTACTGAAAAAGAGGGGAAATAGGATTTATGTTAGATAGAAAAACTTAGCTGCGTTAACTGCCAAAGCAACACATCTGTGGAAAGAGCTAGAACCAGATATATGTTTCCATTGCCTGTTTTCTGAAAACCACTTTCAATTAATAAAATTATTATCACCGGAGACTTTTTGTTATATTTTAGATCTGTAATCAGGGGCGTAATGAGGATAAATACACTCGGAGCATGGAAATTATTTTATCTCTCCACTCATTGCACATCCTGAATTGAAATACTATACACACACAAATATTTTGTCTTCGCGAAACTTCTTATGGCTAATGTCCTTCGATACTCCCTGTCTCCAGCTGTTGCAACTCAATGACTAATTTTTTGTTGGAACCAAGGTCTACTTCTAGGATTAGTTTAGTTCCTGTTTCTTGGTCTAAATTTAGTTTGGGGCTTGGATTTTCTTGAACTAAAATGTAGGTATTGCCCTGTGGTGGTGAAAGTGTTAATCAGTTTCATTACATGCCGAATTATTGTTAATGATGATTAGTGTTCCTCTTGGCGGGGCACCTCAGACATGACGGTGAGAAGCGGCAGACTTGGTATGCCAGATCTTGCTTCCCATGGGGATGATAGTTTTGCCTGTTAACGGATCCATCGCCAAAGACGAGATATCTTCTTAGGAAGGGGTCTGTGCATGGACCGTGCCGTAAGAATGGCTACTTTGTTCAAATTAAGCACCCGTATTATTATCTGTGATGATTGATCATTCAGAGTACTATGGCCTTCGGCATTGCGGGGGTTTCTACTTTCTTATTATTGTTAATAAAGTTTAGTTTGATTAGATTTATCTCCCGGTTTGAAGCTACACGAGGACTATTTTGGGACGGACCTCGTGATTTCGAACCGTGGTCCCAACTTCCACACCACACTAGCGCGAGGAAGTTTGACTGTCAAGGGATTTAACAGCACCATGAATACGAGTATAAAAGCCTATGACTCTGATTCCAGACCATACAGCCATTTTCAGACAGAGAGCCTAGGATTCTAACCAGCTTCTTCGATAAGAAACTTCTGCATTTAAGTATATCAACCAAATATAATTCTATAATTACTGCATTTTCGGCCTAGTCCATACGGAAATCAATTAAATATAAATTTTACAAGTTGGAGATCCTGCCATGACCATTTATCAATGCAGTTGTCGTGGAACTCGCACGGCACTTCACTATGCCACAGTGTGTGCCCTCACAGTGTCTTGGCATATGAGGATCCAGCGCCACACTTCGAACAAGAATGGCTGAAAAGAATTGCCATAGCCTCGTCTCCTGGCAAAAAATTCGTAGGATAGTGAAATTCATCTGTGAAAACGAATATCTCTTCCGACCTCCCTAGCCTTCAACTTTCACCGAACTCTACCAACAAGCCACATATTACGAGAAATCCCCCCCCCCCAAAAAAAAAGAAAACACAACATCTAAAGAAAAGAACACTAACGCGACATAATAGTGTAAATTTCTTTACTGCCTATAGTGTAAATATCTGGGTTTTTTTCTTCTTTTTGTATTTTTTTGTCTTAAATAAAATTCCCGTGTCTTGCTCACCAAACCGTTCAGTGACTTGACTGGTCACGGGCACGGGAGTAAGAGACGGCGTTCTGTTCTGTCATGAATATTTTCAAAGGACTGCAAAAATGACCAAATCTAAAGAAAGTGAGAATTAACGCTTGCAATTCGCTGGGAAAAGTAGGTGGAATGATTCAGCTGGCTTGATGAACAAATTCAATGGGTCTCGCAGTCAGTTCTCGGCACATCGTCGCTCAAGGTGCAAAAGGTCGTATATCAAAAATTCCATTGGGTTTGGTCTATTCCAAACTAATTTAATTTGACATTTCAATGTATAGCATATTAAAATAAATAGGAATAGTTTAGTTGCTTTCAGTTTATTTATAGTTTATACTGCCTAAATACTTATAATCAGATCTTCTCCTCCTAACTTTGAAACAGCTTCTAACTTTTCTCTAAGCCGCACCTTTCCTATCTGTTTCAGGTTCCTCTCCAGTTTTATCTGGTCCAGGGAATTTTGCAACAGAAGGTGTTTGTTGCGATGGAAGAAAGAGCGGATGCCCCGGTTCTCAAATAGAATTATATTTTGTAGCCAAAGATCAAAACACTACGTTTTATTTTTTTAAAACGAAGGCGAAATTGTGATAGAGACTATCTTTTAATTTTATATATATTTGTATAATAAAATACTTTTTTGTTAAAACTAGCGTGAAAATTTTTATTCTCACGTAGAAACACATAGTTCACTTATTTGGTGATAATAAAAATTGAACCTTACAGAAAATAGGCTTTTTGTAATTATACTTTCATTACTCAGACGAAACAGTCAGTAATTAAACTGGCATCATCTGCAGTTCGATAGAACAATCGGAATAGCGACAGATTTGGTAGGGAAACTGTTGAACGACACGGTGAAAAGGAATCAGCGGATAAAAAGAAAATTTATTGTTTCAAACGTTGCCAACAAGGAGAAATATAAAAAATTCTCAAATTTTATCAAAAAAGTCGTTTTCACATTACCGTTGTTAGAATGGTTTTAAATGGTTCCATTTATTTAGCATCTTTAGCCAAGTCCAAGAGTCAGGGATTCAGGTTAAAGGAGAACGTACATCTTCCGTTGGTCAAAGCAACCCAGAACACCTGAGGTAGATCTCTGACTTAGCTCCAATATATCTGGGTAGGTTGCTTTCCAGGGGAAACTGCCCCACATTTGTGTTTCTCTAGGAGGAAAACCTCCGGCAGACTGCAGCTAGCAATTAATTGTTAAAGCGTTAATACCAGTTTTTGAAAAATGTTGGCTAAGAGCACAGCCAGTTGAAACATCCCATCACCTTCTTTTTTCAGTAAATAAAACCATTAAAAATAATCCTTTTAATGAAAAAACCTTTTTTAACATAGTTGAAAGCTACAAAGAGTTGAAATTTTGAAAAATGTGTTGCAACCTAAAAAGTACAAGATGTTCACACTATTGCTACCGTATCTTCACGATATTGTACTGCATTCAGAATGTCGAATAACATCGTAAAAATACCGTACAATATACAATATCTTTCTGTAAATAGGGAACATGGAGGTCGGAACTTCTGAAAATAGGGAATTAGAAATAGGCGTCATTTCTTCTAAGGTTGGACTCGTAGAATTTTTAAAATGACTTTCCCCAAGAAATAGCGCTGATTTTACTAGATTGTTACGCAAACATTTTTGTCAAATTTACAGTCTTTTTCCTAAGAAGGAAATAAATGGTATTTTCTGGAATCTCCGGGGGAAAGTAGGTTAGGAAAAGTTAACTTGATATGTTAATTTCCCTTTAGACGGTGGAAAATTGCTTGAGCCGTCCTAATAATGGATGTTTTTTAAAACAGAGACGAAGATCAAAAACCAGTACCAGATATATACAACTGTATCCAGGTCGTGGTGTGTAAGTGTGACGTGTCAACTTTACAGCAAACTTGCATTGCAAGGAGGGTGATCGATTATGTTTTGTTACTTTGCAGGAAGTTCGTTGCAAAGTTGTCGCGTCAGGTTTGTCATGACAAGATAACATCAAGAAAAATCACACTTGCTACAAGTGTGCATGCTATCTGAGTTTATAGCTGGCGCCCTTTTATGGAAGTGTATTAGAAAGTTGAGAAAACAACATTCCCGATATTTCTTGTGAGAATTTCATACATTCACTGCTTATTTCAACACTCGTCTTGAGATAAATAACTGATGAGAAGAAATTAGCACACATGTTTCGCATTTAAATAACTTTGAAGATAATGCATTTTTTTTTCTCCTGTAGTTTGTTTTAGGAAAAAGAGTAAAATCGCAAACTTGTTTTGAACTAGAATTTTTTAAGCAAGTGGTAAAATCCTTTAAACCATAATTTATTTTTATTACGGACACGTTTTCCATGCAAAATTATAGCTAAAATCAGAACTATGAAGGAAATTAGTAGCAATTGACAGATCTTAACTTCACAAATATTAAATAGTTTCCCTGCTTGCCACTAGATGGCAGTAATAAATAGCGGAATGACTCATTGGATCTTCAGAAGTCAATTCATTCATTCTGTTTCTGTACTCCTTGTCAGGTCTGGAAACGAAAGAGTAAAGACGTTGAAATTCTTATTCATACTCCGATATGAGTACACGCATAAGTTTGAATCGCATGCGTGATTTTATCGTTTTTATTTCGTTAGTATTTTATTTTACGAGAGGCATTACATAAAATAATACACACACTAAAATACACTATTATTTCGCATTAATGTGTGTGTGTGTTAACTTAACATTTTGCTAATTTTAAAAAACGCTTCTTAACATTTAATTAATAAAATTATTTTTACTTAAGCTCTAGTATAAAAATAACTGCCACTGTTACTGGAAGAAGTTCGGATTGAACCGGCTCCCAGAGTAAGGAAATTTCCCCATTTCTCCGTATAAAAACCCGCGGAGATGTTATAACGGCCCTTTTTCATCATGTAATTCCTTTGCGTTAAAACGCTGCCTTTGCTCGTAAGTTTCATTCATGACCATGGAGTGGAATTTACTTTTAAAGATATTATTATAAATATTAAGTTGATATACATAGTCTACATTATCATCTTTAAAATGGATAAATAGAAACTAAAATAAAGTATTGATTGGATCAACGACTGCTTTTTTATTCAAGATGTTTGCTCTACACTTTACCTACGAAACATCAATATATACAGGGTTCCCACATATATCTGTTACACCCCACTTAACTTCTAAACGGTGACAGCTTAGGCCATAAAGTTGGTGTCTAGGTATAGTAAAAAAAGCTATGCGCTACTCAATGAGACAACTTACAGCGCCATTTATCGGCAAATTTTGGAATTAGCAGTCCTATCTCCTAAACGGTGAAAGATACGCAAAAACAGTCAATTAGAAAGTTGTAGAGCACTCTCTACTTAGTACAAAAAGATACATTGCGCACAATAATACTCAAAACAGAATGCAAAAAATGAACATTTTCTTGGTGACGATTTCGAAAATTGCCATGTCATAAAGAGTGGAAGAAAGAAACTGAGACACGTCACTGTCTTCTGGAGCATTTATTTATATTGCTTAAAATGCTCTCCGTTACCCACTATACACATTTGCACTCTGGACTGGATTTCTCGCTGCACATTGTGCAATAGGGCAGGTGTTACGGAGGCACAAGCATCAGTTATGCGTCGTCAAAGATCCTGCAATGTTAGCGGAGGGCTTTTATGTGTCCCCATAAGAAGAAGTCCAATGGGATCAAGTCAGGTGAGCACTGGGGCTACTCTACGAAACCACCATACTCGATGACTTGATTCTGGAATGTCTCCATTAGGTACTGCTTAACGTTTGAAATCTTATGCGGAGGGACGCCGTCATGTTGGAATCATACATTTCGGAGTTGGTGCAACAATAGATTCTCAACAAAGTCGGTTATTGCATCCTGCAGAAGCTGAAAGTACCGTTGTCCCGTTCACATTCCCTCGTAAAATACTGGTCCAATGAGTCTGTCATTAAAAATTCCGCACAAAATATTAATAGTTGATGTCGAACTTCGACAGCATATCTCAGATTTTCCAGGGACCAGGTATGAACGTACTGTCTATTAAACATTCCGTTACGCGAAAAACATCCCTCGTTCATATTATATCTGCAGGAATGTTGGGTGGTCATATAAGTTATTCATCACAAAGTTGCACCTCGTGTAATGTCTCTCAGCATCTCTTGACAGCAATCCCTGCACAGGTGTGAATCGGTATGGATGAGCACCTGATTCATTCAGGATTGTCCAAACGCGGCTTTTTGCGAGGCCACAATTTTCACTGATCATTTTTGTGCTGCTCTGAGGATGGTCGAGAGCGTATGCTAGCAAATCTTCAGGTTGCACTTTGCGTCCTACATTACGAGGTCTACGAACTCGAGGTCGGCTGGTCGCGAAGCCCGTCTCCCTTAAACGTTTTATAACTTTTAAGATGGTCTGCTGTGTAGGATGCGGGCCTTCATTAAAGCGTTCACTATACAGCATTGCTGCTGATTTTGTCTTACGCTCGCATTCACCGTAAATTAACAACATCTTGCAATACTCGTTAATGCCAAATTTTGCCATAACCCTCATCTATAACGTACAACCGAGCAAAAACATCCCTTCTATAGTAGTAATCTCTGGTGAACAGGTATGACGTTCCATCCTCATTTGCATAATACATGAAATCCATGTGATTTTTATACCAGGAATGGTTGAGTTGTGTGTTTGGAGAGACGATTTTGCAAAATCAACAGAAAGTTTTCGTTGTTTGTAGAGGCCTTCAGTAAAACACGCAACTGGTTGGGACAGTGTCATGGTCCTCATGAATGCAAATCGCGTGTGTTCCCCCTGCGTTAGAACACAGCCTGGGTTTTGTTCCTACTGTGGTCTTTTCTCGCTTCGCTCGCGTTTCACGACACTATAGTGTTGAAAATCACAATCAAACAAATGTTCATTTTTTACATTCTGTTTTGAGTATTAATGTGCGCAAGGCATCATTTCGTACTAAATCGAGAGTGCTCTACAATTTTCTAAATGACTTTGTTCTTGTATCTTTCACCGTTTACGAGATAAGTAATTACAAAATTTGCCGATAGATGACGTTGTAATTTGTCTAATCGAGTAACGCATAGCCTTTTTACTATATCTAGACACCAACTAATGGCCTAAGCTGTTACCGTTTAGAAGTTAAGGGGGGGGGGTGTAACGGATATAAGTGGGAATCCTGTATAATAATATATTTATTCACAAGTAAAACAACATGCACATCTAACATCCATTTCAAGAATTTTAAATGATTACAGAACTAAATTTAAATTAATCCAATAATCAAAATTATTAAATTAATGCCAAATGTAAATATAGAAAGTTTTTGGACAAATCATATTAATTCTTTTCCTATTAAGACTAAATTAATAATTGGAAAAGACAATCCAAATATGGAGTTTTCAGCAATTTAAGTGATCAGCTCGACTTTCGACGAGCTAATCATTTTAAAATCTTGATTTTATTTGCGTAAAACCATCAATGAGAGCAGATGTTGAAAACATAAAGGGTAAATTACCCTAAATATGCAGAAGAAAGAGGGAAAAGAGTTTTAACCCTAAATTACAAACTATAAGAAAAATACCTAACAATTATTCAACAAACATAAAATATTGCACATTATTCTAAATTGCACTAAATTAATTCTACATCTAAGATATAAATATATTAACAAGTAATTAGTGAATGAAAGTGTGAGAAATTCATTTTACCGCCCACAATATATCCATCATCATCTATATATCTATATATAGGTAATTATTTCAAACAATCAAAACACTTGTCACACTTTCAATACATACATATATCAACCTGAAAGATTAAAATAAATATAATGCTACCTTATTAATAGTCATACTAATGAAATAAAAAAGATAGTTAGATTATATACTGCTACAACTATGAAAAGGACAACCCAGAATTGGAATTCCAACAATCAAATCCCAATCAGTCTCGGGAACCGATTTCTGTCTCATTAATCTAGATTTGTGGCGCCAACTCTCTGCGAAAGCCAATTGTTGGAAAAACGAAAAAATATGGGAATAAATCTCCAAAATCTTTCAAGATTAGCCAATTGTTGAAAAAAGAATATAATATATATATATATTGAGAGAGGGTTGGCGCCACAAATCTAGATTAATGGGACAAATATCGGTTCCCATGATCGATTGGTATTTGATTGTTGAAATTCCACTTCTGGGTTGTCTTTTTTATAATAGTAATAGTCTATAATCAAACTATCTTTTGAATTTCATTTGTATGATTACTGATAAGATAATATTTCACAAAAATTTAAAACTAAGCTGTGTGGGAACAACTGGCAAATAATGGATCTTGCAATGCTTTTGACCAGTAATGTAATATTTGTATTACGATTCTAATGTTTAAGCAAATAATGTGATGAACGTAATGATATTTACTGTTATTTATAACGCCCTAATATAGTACAACGTAAATTATGCACTTACTTTGAAAGTTTAGCCTTTTTCTAACCTTTATACGATTAAATATAACTATTCGAAGATTCAAGTTTCAAGAATATCAATTTGTGGAAAACCCCTCATCATTTAGTTTATTTTAGAGAGAATGTAAAATTCAGCTATTTGCAATGCTGACAACTTTCTGAATCTTAACGGTATTCAACTGTCATTTGTATATAAGTTGCTCTATACATCTGGCTTTGAAGTTATGAAGAAAAATTACTCCAAGTTTCGCGCATGCGCAGTAAAGCATTATTTACTAAAAATACTCATATTTCCTTTGCTATTCAACGTATTTACTTCAAATTTTAATACAATGCTTCCCTAACATATCGTCGAGTATTCGGTAAGTTTAGCAAAATTTGAAACAAAATTTTGTATGTTATAAACAAAAAACATGCGAAAAATTTGGGATGTTTTAAATAAACCTTTTTATCATCCCGACTATTCATGATATTTTTATGAAAATGCATGTAAGCAATGTAAATAAAATGCAAAAATACTGCTGAAAGTTTCAAAACATTATCAGCTGTCTGTGAAGCGGGCTGAGCCCAAATCCTTTTCGTTTCCATCAATTTGTGGACGGTTCCCTAAAAGTCCCAGTGACAAATTCTTCACTGTAAATTATGAGTTCCTACGATGGTGTGTTCTACGATTCTACACAACTGATTGTGAGCCATTGTATTCAAATTAATTCCAAATGTTTCGAATTTTAAAAATTTTGCAATACTTTTGGCTAGTATTGTATATATAAAATGAGTAATATGGGACTTCTTAAAATTTAAAGAAAATTGCATTTCAGTGGAAAATCTTTCGGAAAAATGTAGTCAAAGGAATGAGAAGTCCAAATTCTAATTTAATAATATTAAAATTGTTCTTTAAATAAAGTAATACAGAAACGGATAGTTTTTGAATGAATATTATTTAACCACTATGCTTTTCACAAGAATTTCATTTTAATTATTATAATTCGTTCATAAATATTCGCATACATTTTTTACAATTTCAAGATAAATTTTCAGTAATCATGTCAACTGATAAATTTTGAAATAATTTGTAAATTCGTTTCGGTGATGAACTTAATTTGATAGCAAGTCATTTTTATTTATTCCTGTAATTTGATTATTGTTACAGAAAAAATAATATAAATATTTTTATTCATTTGCATTTTTTTAGATTCATATCCTATATATATATTATTTTTTCATTTTTTTGATTGTATGTCTTCCTCTTCCTGAAAAAAATTTAATATTTTCAGAATTAAAAACACGCTGAGCAGAATTCGGAATAACCAGAGTTATGATCAGTCCCGAGAATTTAGAATTTTAATGAAAAAACTTATCGCTCCTTGAAAAAAGTTTTGTTAAGTTATCTTTCCAGTTCGAATTATACTTTAAGAGTTGTAATTAGTTAAGAAACTCACACTTTCCATTATAAAATCTTTAAATTAATGTAAAACGCTAACGAAACTTTTTTTCTTACAGCTTTTTCACAATTAGAAAGAGTTAACAAAAACTGCATTACAGCATAATAAAATCAAATGTTTTAAGATAAGAGCGTTTAATGCAAAAGAAAAAAATAGTAACAAACCGTAATAAGATAAAAGTGATATTTTAAAACAGAATTGTTTCAAATGAAACGCAATAATTTTTATTAACCTGAATGTAAAATTTAGGTTTGAATTCGCTTCAAAATTATAAATGAATTTTCATCTACTGACTTGGATTAAAAATAATTTATCTTTCCTGTTTGAGACAAGAACATTTATCTGTTTTACTGTGATTTTTTTAAAAGTAATATTTATTTAAAATTTAAATTTCCCAGATATTTTTGTAAAAAGATAGCATAGGTATTAAAAATGTTAGTACTTTTTGCTTTACAAACAGCCTTCTTTGTTTCAAATATCAAAGAGAACTTCTCTAAAGATGATTCCTCCACTTAAGACACGTATTTTTAATTATCTTTCGAAAAATTTGTGCTTCAGATTTTTTTCATTGCATTGTTCTGCGTTGTCTATCTCCATTGTCTATATTAGTCAATGAAATATCAACAGATGAATTCTGAATCTTTTTAATTCTGTCTGTTTAAACAACTGTAGGAAAAAGAGATGTTATTTTTTTCATTCAGTTAAGGATAGGAAACCATACTCATTGTTCGTATTTTAAGCATAATATCTACACAAAACCCTTCTGTGAAAGAAAAAGTTTTAAATACTAACATTTTCCATAACAAGTTCCGATTCTTTGAGAAAATATTACATCCGTAATTAAATGGGCCAAATCTGTGTTATTTTTCAAAAGCATTTTGAAAAGCAGGCAAATAGAGTAGCAGAAGGCTAAATAGAGCAGAGAAATATAACACAGAATTGCATGGAATGAAATAAATGAGAATTATAAAATTTCTTCCTAAGGTAAGTGTTTTTTAAAGTATGATTTACAAAATATTTTAATTTAGATTGAAAAGTTTTTATTTTATATTATTTAAGTAATGTTTAGCAGAAACATGATGCATTCTTACCTTGAGTTCTACTAATTTCTGTGTAGATCCTTCATTTTGAAATGCAAGATTACCATTTCGGCCAGTGGCGTAGCGAGAGTAAGTGCCGCCCGGGTCTTAATATGTGTTTTTGCCCCCTTGTCGTCATCATTGACTTAACTTGTGTGAACGGCGCACAGTGTGATATTTTTGCAATCTAGATGGATAAAATTATTTAGCCCAAACTCAGTGGGTTAAATAAACGGTTGAGGGTTTTTTCAATGAAATATAAAAGAAGGTGTATGAAGATTATGTTGAGGATTAAGAACTAAAAATTGCATATTGAAGTAATTTCACATATTTTTGTCAACCTTGGAGGGAACGTGCCACCTGAAATTACAGACCGATTTTGATAAAATAAACTTTATTACTCTTCAGAATATCAGCACTTAGCAGCTAATGCTAAAATAAACAGATAAAGCAAAATTTTAAAAGTTTTAAAAATTTTCAAAAACAGTCGATTTTTGTCAATTTTTACAATTTTCAAGGCCGATGCGTGAGCGGAAGATATCAATCAATTTCCTCGTTCAATTTATCACCCATTTGCAACTTTTCAGCGGTATAGAGACATGAAAAAAAATGCTTTTTTTTCGGCCCACCCTAATAAAGAGGTCGCTAGTGTGACCATTCTTACGGTAGTATGAACAGTTTTTTTGCAATCTCCCAGCATTTCAGCGGTTCATACTTACAAGTTTTACCTATTTTAGTCCTCAAATGCAATCAGATATATTTCTCGACAGGATATACAGTATATAAATCGCTAACAGCAGAAACGGAACAAATAAAAACATACTAATTTCACAGAAGATGTCAAAGAACTATTTACTACCGTTCCCTTAGTGTAAAGCAAAATTTAATTACTTTTGTTTTCTAAAAATGTGAAGCTCTTCTTTTAAACACATTTCATGTTCACTTTTGATTAAAAAATATAACCATCCTCCTTTAAAAAAAGTTTTCAGTCTTAGACTGTTCCCTTACGGCAGTTAGCTATTCATATATGAAAGGCTATTTTTTCATACTGACTGATTTAAAAACATAATAAGAATAAATTTCATTTCTATGCTTCGTGAATTTCAAATCATGATGCATTTTAAAAATATTCAAAAGGATGGGCAGAATATGATAATCAACTTCATACTCAAACTAACAGGCCATCTAAATTCATGCCGACAATTTGTTTCTACTCATTTAATTGTGTGTGTGTGTATTTTGCTTATTTATGCTTTATAAATCTTGAATATAGCGTTTCTGTAAGCCACGCCTTTTCAATTTGTTTCAGGTGCTCCTGGAGTTTTTTATTGGTCAAGGAGTGTTGCAACAGAAGAAAGTGGCCGTCTCGAGGGAAGAAAGGCCGGGTCCCTCTTCTCAAACAGAATTTCATTTTACCAAACAAGGAACATCAAAGCAATGCATTTTTAACACAAACGAAGAAATTGTGATAAGGAGTCTCCCGCCAAGGAGTGTTGCAACCGAAGAAAGTGGCCGTCACGAGGGAAGAAAGGCCGGGTGATTTGACACCGGAAGGACTTGTGAACCGGCGTCTTATCTTGATGCAGCACTTATGACTTGCCTTCTTCGCGACGGGAAGTTTTGAATGTCTGTAATCACGAGCTACGCGCATGCGCTGCACGTATCTGAATTGGATGAAAAACCTGTTCTGACTAGTTGGTAACTAATAGTCTTCGCTTGTTCTGCGGGAAATGACATTATTTATTTACAATTGAAAAATATTAAAAAAGTTCCGCAACTGTTTGAATGTAGTAATTTAAAAAATATATATATAAGTGTTTATACCAAGTGCTTTTGACAACATTAAAAGAAGGAATCCGAGAAGCAAAATTGTCGTTCAAACGTTGCCAAAAGAGGAAAGACTTTAAAATGTTTGAATTTTATAGTGAAGATCACCTTCTCCTTCCCGTTGGCATTCCACTGAAATATTTAAAATCTTACTTTTTCAAATTTTAGAAATTCTTTATAACTGGTGTACGATACAAAAATAATAATATAACATTTATCATTGATCTCTATAGTTTGAATAAAGAGAAAACCCGAAATAGCAATCCGTCTCTTGTAAAAATTTGTTCTGTTTTCGCTCAAATGTTAAGAAAAAATGTTAATTTCCCGGACGATCAATATTCATTGTTACAAAATCAAACTACTCTTGATAAGTACTTTAATTGGCATTGATTATATATATGCCAATAAATAAGCAATAATTTGCACACAGTATACGACTTCTTGAATACAAAAATTCTACAATTAAACTTGAAAATTAACTCTGAAACACAAAACTTACATTTAAACTAACAAAAAAAAGGTGAGAAATTTTTATTGCATAGGTAACTAGCAAATGTATGAAACGACGGCAGTCTATGGAATGCCGAGACATTTTTGGACAAATTATGATATATAAGAATTGTTTTAATATATTATATTCTTTCCCGAGGCATTATACAGGGTGTCCCAAAAATGTGGAACAAGCGGTTATTTCCTTAAACATTGATGTTCGTTGTTTGTTTCATGTCCCCCTGGCCCAAGAGTAGACCAGGTCCATGACACCATGTCGCTGTAACAACTCCACAAGTCCTTTGCCCTGCACTCCACAGCTGCCCCGCAGAGGCGCAAATGCAGTCAATGATATGGGCAGGAGAAGCAGGAGAGGAACAAGGGCAAGAAGAAAAAGTCTTCTCCTTATCGATGAATTTTAAGCTTTTAATGTGTCCAATACGCAACCTGGCCAATGCAGTCTGAGCGGATCTTGTGCCTACGGACTGTAGAGACAGACCAGGACGGTTCCCGGCATACCAATCATGTGTGGGAGGATTTTTCCAAGTGGAATTTGCTTTAGCCTTGTGAATATAAAATATTTCGGACGTGAAGAGTTCACTAGAGGTTGCAGAAGGAAGAGCACTTCCCTCTTTCGTAAGCACGTCTGCCTCCTCATTGCCAAATACTCCAACATGGGATGGAATCCATTGGAAGCAAACTCTACTTTTCTGCGAAAGTGTAGCAATTTTGGAAATAACCTCTTGACCTGTTTTTTCTCGAATTTCCGGCCAATTTTTTAAGTATTGAATTGAACTCTTGCTGTCCGTCAAAATATAGATGTCGCTATTTTCAAAATGTAGGGCAAAATTTAAGGCTTCTCGGATGGCAAGAAGTTCCGATCGAAAATCCGATTTGCGAAATCTGCAGCGAAAAACCAAACTGTCATCGGCCTTAGCATAAACGCCGCTGCCAGTCCTACCCGAGTCCGATTTACTCCCATCAGTATAGAGTACCAGGGCCTGAAAAGGGATGTTGTTGATTAGTTCCAGTGACAACTGCCTCATCATTTCTGGGTGCTGAGTGTGCTTAGGGGCTCTAGTCAAAAATTGGTCATTCAAACTAACTCTATCCAAAGAGGTATTTGGCTTCAAGCAGCTAAAAGGGATACATGGTTCAATGTTAAAATCCAAGAGACCTCGTTTCCACATAACCCCCACAGGGCTGTTCTTTTTCAGTCTCTGGTTGCTTGTCCACTGTAAAATAAATTTCGAAGTTCTGTTAAAAGATCCGAGACTTTGTAGTTTGTTTTAAACATTGATTTTAGACAAATACTTCCAAACACAAAGTTTCATCAAATAAGGTAGGAATTTGTGTGAAAGCACTTTGGCTTCTCTGAAATTTGAAAATAAAAAGTTAAGAAAATTAAATTTTTATTCATGTCCCATATAGCAAAAATGTCAATGAGTGAAATGTTCCTCTTACCTTCATCTATGCATAAACTAAGTTTCACAGTTCTTTCTTTCTGCAATAATTATAGAGATATGTTAATTTTTAAATTTCAAGGGGCTTCTCACAAATTTATATGGAGAGGTTTATTGCAGAAATGCAAATTTATTCAACACAGAACAACAGCGAAATGCAAATATTTGTTAAGTAGTATATCAGCCAATCATCACGGATTTGAAAATAAATTGCCAATTACGCATGCTGTTACTCAGTTTCATTTGAAGATAGTTGTAATTATCTACCGGATAAAGAATGGAAGGACAACCTGAGAAAATGAAAATTTAAGGTATAACTGGAAAATAGCCTAATATTGAACCAGAATACTGAATTATTTAATCTTAGCATTGTGCGTTTTATTAAACTTTACCTAAAAGCAGTGGAGAGTCGTCCTTTAGGTCTGCAGAGTTTCAGAACTCACTAAAATTATTTTAAAAATTCGTATTTTTGTTTCTATTCTTATTTGCTTACTTCTTCACTCTGAGAGTTCGACTATTAACGGAAAAAGATAGAAACAGAAAAGAAGACAGAAAATGAATGAAAAAGTAAGACAGACACAGGATGGGGCTACACACGAAATAGTTTTCGAAAGCTCTAAAATTCACTCATTGCGTACAGCTAAGTGACATAATGGACGAAAGCAAATTGCTACTCTTTCTGTCTTAGAACTTAGCCTGAACTGGATTTTCGGATGCTCCTGTTTTGCGCTAAAAACCACCTAATGTTAGTTTTTTTCTCCCTTTCAGTTACACCGATAGTTCGCCTTCGCGTTATTGATTTTTTTTTTGATTTGCTGTTTTTAAGTGTCATATTAACTTTCATGTTGCTTCAACGGGAACTTGGCTGGTTCCTACATATTCGATTTCTCTTATTAAAACGGAACTCAACCGAAAAAAGTACTGTAATTATCTGAAATATAATTCAGATAATTACAAATACAAGTTTGAACTATTTGAAGGTAAAGCCATTTTTGAAAAATTGTATTTCAATTGTATTCCAGTAATATTTTTTATAGCACTGCTTGTTTCTAGGAAGATGAGCCTCACTGCTGATAAGCCATCGTGAATATTTTTTGAAGGTCGCAAGAAGAACTATTTTTGTAAATACTTCAATTAATGCATTATTTGACTAGTTTTTAGATTGAACAAGAATTAACAAATGCATTGTTATTTCCTTATTCCACCCTTTAAATATTTTTTTAAATATGTAAATTATACCTAAAATGTACGTCGAAAGACTGGATGAAATAGCAGTGAGAGGTATGAAAATGTGGTCTAAGTCAACAACTTTGTCTTCTTGTATATCTGTAAGTTTTGCTGATGGAAGTGTGCAACTTTGTATGTGAATAGATAAATATAAATAAAAGAAACATTTTACTAATTGACATTTTTTCTGTATGGGGACCATATAAAAGTTTAATTTTTGTAACTTTTTATTATCAATCCTCTTAGATATCAAAGTATTTGGATACAAATTCTTAACTTATTTGATGAAACTTTGTAATTAGAAGTATATGTCTAAAATCAATATTTAAGGAAATAAACGCTTGTTCCACCTTTTTGGGACACCCTGTATAAATAGTGCTAATTACGCAAAGTGTGAGTGTGAAAAGTAGGTTTTGATAAGGCTTTTATTTAAAAAAAAGTGCATTCTAAAGAAATGCAAATGTTATTTAGGAAAATAATAAAAGAGTGAAATTAAAAATCTTTCATTCAAAATATGAAAAGGAAAATGAAAGTAATAAAAAACAAAGTTTATGTCTTTCTCATTAAAGAAAACAAAATAATATATGAGCTTACTTTTTGAATCAAGAAAGGAAATAATTTTATTCTGAATGCACTTAATATAATTTCTTATAAAATCAAATCGGTAATGTATTTTGTACTTTACCAGTTTGTCATCTGGCATCGTATAGAATACGTAAGAAACCTGTGAAATATTAATAGTTTCATATTTTGCCTAAAAATGTCTAGGCTTTCTATTGAATGCCAGATTTTTAACTTTGCCGGTAACACATACATTGTACAGCAGTAAAGAATTCTAATGAATGAATTAAAGGCCATAAAATTTTTTTCACCTACAATCACCGAGGACGCATTCGACTAACGGAAATAATTCAGAAATAAAATAATTTTTTACAATTTTTAGTTTTTACTTCCAACTAAACAAATTTAATTCGAATTATAGATGATATTTTAACAATACACTAGAGTCTCGATTGTTCGAATTTTCCATAAATCCGAGTTAGTGAAAAAATCAGTTTAGCTCCAAAATAATGACCAACACATACACAACACGTGAAAGAATTACTGCATCTGGTTTTTATTGTTGTTCGACAGGTCATATGTCCACTGCACACCCCGAAGCAACCTGCAGAAATACCCCCACCCAAAGAAAACGGGATATATATAAGATCGATATATAGGAGCAATGTGTTTAAACAGAAAACAATTGACAATTATTTTAAGATATAATTAACCTGTTGCTATCAGCAGTAATGTAATAATATGCAAGTACATTTTTTATTTAGATATACAACACTGAAATTTAAAAAATTGCTTTTATTTCCATTTATTCATTTATTATTCCCCTATAGAAGTGGGCACCACTAAGTGTGGATGAGTTGCTCAGGTTTGTATATGAAGGAACTCGCCCGCCTAGGGGTACATAAATGGGGGGAGCAGCCCCCCTCCAGTGATAGTACGTGCCTCCTACGGGAGGGGTTGGGCCGTGAGGCTGTGTTGGCCATTAGGACCCAACCTCAGTACTCGTTTCTATTGCAACGACTGTCATTCAGATTTCCCGTGTGCTTTGGCAGGTCGGGGTGCTGTAATTTACGGTTACGGTTATTTATTTATTAAATTTTATGATTTCAATAATTCGAATTTTCGATAGTTCGAGGTAGGCCCGGTCCCGTCCACCTCGAATTATTGAGACTCTACTTTATAGTAATAATAAATTCAAGAGAGACCAGAAAAAGAAGTCGAATTCAAAGCGTTCGAATTAGAAGAGTTCCTTTCAAAAATGATATTCTTTGATATATTCACTTCTGTTGTGCTATTAATCTGGACTTGCTCATTCGAATATAACATGAATATATTTGTTTTAAAAAATTACGAATTATTATTTGATGAAAAATTTGCCTCACAGATACAGTATACCCTTTATTCTGACAACTGCTATATTTGAGATATCCAGCAATAAGTATCGGGAAAAAAAATCGTTGAAATTGTTTAGACAGTGTTTCATTTAAGCTTGCAAAAGGATTTTGCGATTAGATAACACAAACTATTTCCACTGCATACGTCAGCAAATTCAAAATTTAAAGCTCCTTCACAGATGCTTCCACTCAACATAATATCTGAATTAAATTTATCAAATATTTAAAATAATCTGTCCTTGAAAATAACCTTCAAAACAATCTCAATCGGAGATAATATTCAATAGCTTCTTTCCCTCGTACATATAAAAAAGAGAAAGCTATCAGTGGATTTTCAGCAGACCATAAACATCCATTTGAGGAGAAGAGAAAAAAAAATAGTTTGAATATACCGCCCAAGAAAGAAAAATTAACGTTCGTTTTAAATTGTCATTCGTCTCGCATTGCTGAAGTCATGCTTGAAACGGAGCTCTTGTTTGGGCCAGCGTTTATCACTGTTTTGGTTGGAATAACATCAGTTTTATTATATTGGTAAGTGATATTCCATAAAACATTATTTACATCTTGTTGATAAGCTTATCGTATTAAACCTACTGCTAACATCGCTATATGACAATGTTCTTATTTCATATTGGCAACTTTTAACTTAAAAATTGAGTGTAAAGCCTTTTATAAAGGTAAGGAAAACGTTTGAAATGTGAAAAAGTAAACAAATTACGATTTTCCACCCTTTTATCTCGTATTAACCGCTTAAGGACATAACCCGAGTTAACTCGTCCTAAATTCCGTATGTTTCAAAATAAGTCGATCCTTAACCCTCTCACACCGAGCGAGACGGTCCCGGGCGGCTTAAAAATTTCCCCTTAACAATGACGAAGGCCGGTCTGAGGCGGTTGGCTTCTTTTGAGGGGAGGTGAGGTTCTGAGATCGTGTCGGAGATAAGCGCGGTAGGGTGGTTCCAATTATCGTTGCCAACCACAGCCCATATCCGTGCGCTTTAAGGGAAGGTTATAGGAGGGGTTGGAGTGGTGGGGTAAATGAGCACTCAGGTTGGGAGAGTTCAATTCATGTCACTTCCTCCCAAAAAGTCCCGGTTTTAAAGGAGCTAGAAGGACGTTAAGGAAGGTTATAGGAGGGGTTGGAGTGGTGGGGTAAATGAGCACCCAGGTTGGGAGAGTTCAACTCATGTCACTTCCACCCAAAAAGGCCCGGTTTTAAAGGAGCTAGAAGGAAAAAGTCGCTTCGGGATTAAAGAGTTAAGCAGTTAACAGAGTACAGCTACATTTTGGCACTAACTTTTTGATATTAGTCTTTATTTTTAACTTTCTAGTATATGCGGTATCTGAAGTTATTAAAATTCTTAAAGTCATACAATTATTCAGCATACACTAAATTATGAGAATCGCGAAAGAAATATCGATATAAGGTTGACAACATTTCATTGAGATATATCATGAGCTCTGTCTTAATAAATGTCTTAATGCTTTGTGTGCAGCAGTGAAAGCTTTGAAGGTGAGGGTGGAACGAAAAACACTTTCCTTTTTTAAATTATAATAGTGCGCAAAAGTTGCATTTTGATGCAAAAAAGACAAAAATAAAATTTGATGGCAATCGGAACATGTCTTGAGGTGCCGCAAGTTCGATCAAGTTGCATAAATTTGAAAAATTTTGCTGTATTTCAACCTTTTTCTCTAATTTCTCACTTGCAGTAGAAAAGCTCAACTTAAATACTTTGTACTTTCATTCCTTTTTATTAATAGAACAAACGTTTTTAGGGTGTTTAAAACCTATTTTGAGTATATAAAAATATTAATTACCTGCCGCCTTCGGCGACCAGCTTGTTCGCCGGGAATATAATTTCAGCTGAATCTCTTATGTATAAATAGATATTCATGGTTCCCTTAACAAAATAATTTTATATTTCAAATTTTGATCGACATTTAACCCATCTTCTTTCATTTGCCTTGTACCTATTCTGTTCGTTGTCTGCATGAACGTCCCTTATGGATTGGGTAACTGTCTGTGTCATCCAGCATACAGTTGCACGTTGTCGGCATCAACTTCACTCTCTTATTCCTCTTGCAAAATAGGCATTTGATTTTAACTTTGAATGTATAGCACATTTTACTTTCAGCCGCATGTTAGCTGGTTGAAAATATGCTGATTAAAACATATCATTAACTGATATCAAATGATATCATTAACATATCATTAATTTAGCCTTCAAAAATGGAAGAGAAACACGTAAATAAATATTTGCTTACACAATGAAAACGGTTTGAATTGTGTTGCAACAATGTAAAGTATTGTAAAATAAGTCAAAAAATGTTTTTTTTAAATTCATAAAATTCGAGAAAAAATTGTACGGAAACTTAATTGATATCATTGAAAAGGTGATATTTTGCGCTTTCAGATGGTGTAAAAAGGATTTTTAGTGCTGTGATATTTTCGAAAGGTATTAAGAAAAAACGTCAACATTTCGCTAAACTTTTGATTAATTAAAATTTCAGAAAAGGGGTCAGAGGTGCACATTCCCACCCCCAAAGTAAGTTTGTGCCAAATTTCGTAGCTCTAGATCCAGCGGTCTAGCCTGTAAAGCATAAAGCGCCAACACACACATACAGTCATTCACCTTTATTATTAGTAGAGATTAGCCAAAAACGTGCAAGAAATCGTCTATGAATAAAAAGAGAATATGCTGTTACTAATCTGGAAATATTTATCTGTTATACATTTAAATGATGAAAAACGCTTACAGGTACTTTATGCATCCTTGTAATTGCTGTTGTATAGCCAAATATATTTTGTGTTTTGCCAATCAACCGATAATCAATAAAGTTAACGGGGGAGAATTTTTAGTACTGTGAAGTGATATTTGTTTGTGGAGTGAGTTCTTGCCAGCTCGATAAGTTTAATAGTTAAATTTTCTTACAGCCCATGTTACGACATAAAAAAGCAGTAACAAATGTATATATTTTCCTGAAATGTGAGTGAAAAAGGGCATGTTAAAATATCCATGTAAATATAGGTAGTGTTTGCTTAGTTTTATCGTTTAAGGACAGAATATAGAGCATTTGTTTATTAAAGAACCTCTTCCCCTTGAGGAATTTTACCCAAAATTTGATACATACTTACAATTCTGGCGTAAATACCAAATATCATTAATTTTGTTCGTTGTATTTTTTAAAATTATCTTGTTCACTTACAATCAGACAGCTCCAATTCCGAAAATGTTTCATTTGGACTCAAGAAAGTCCACAAAGTAAAAAATACAAAAATCTAAAGGTTGAATTTTTTGATTATTGCAGTATGTATCTGCTTCTGTATCTCTGTGTATCTGCTGTTTCTGAGAAAAGGTAGAAGTGAAGTACTTAGGGTAAGTGGCCACCGAGTCGTAATATGACTTTTTCGCACCTTGAGGTCATTAGAGCTTTAGAAAGTGTAAATGGTGGCCAGTGAAAACGCATTTTTTTTTTTGCTTCAACATATTGGGCATTGACGTTCAGTCTCCATGACGCGTCATGGTTATAGTTGTAGACAACTATACCTCTGCCCTTCGTTGCTACGCCACTGAAAAACAGATGTCTAACAAAACACCATTCTTACCACAAAAATACTGAAAAGATTTGCTGAAAATAGCATCTATGACTTGAATCCACACCAGGTAGGGATGGAATTGAAGCCACCTACTGTGGTGTTGATTTTGTTCCCCAAAAAATTTCGGGCGACGAGATATTCTAATGAGTCTATAGGTGTCTTGTCCATCAACTGCCGTATGCCACGAGGGTGAATATTGCAACTATGCATAACAACAAGATCGAACATTTTGACTCCATTTCTAAGAAAAATAAAAACAATTATTACAGTCCTTATTAAGTCGATAGCATAAGAAAAATAGAGCCATAAAGAATAATAAAGATAGATTTTTATCTGGCAAATGTATCTGTGGCAAATGCAATCTCACAGTACTAATCCTTCTCCGGTTGAAATATAAAATTTCAAGATAAAAAAGGAATATTAATATGAATACACAGTTTCACGTGCCATTCTAAATCAAAATGCAAGCAATACACAAATAATTACTAGAATAACGAACAATAAAGTTAACTTTATTCATTATCTTTTATTGGCAAAACACAAAATACATTTTGTTACATAATAGCAAACAATGGCGGCGTGTCGGAGGTGCTTCCTCCTCACACACCCAGGGAGAAATTAAATTTTAATTCATTTTTAATCCCTAAAGCGAAGAATTATTTTTAAAAAAGCAAAGGAATCCGGCTAAACCAGCTAATTTTGTAGCTAAATTTTAAAATTTGTTGTCTACCTTCTATACTCCCAGATACTTTTAGTTGACGATAATTTTTTTGCCACCGCCCCACCACACACTTTTAACTTCCAATCGCAGCTACTTATGATAACAAGAATAAAGTACTTGTAAGCGTTTTCCGACGGTTAAAAGTATAACAGAGCAATAATTCCCAGATTAGAAAACAGCATGTTTTCTTTTTCCATAACCGATTTCTTGCACATTTTTGGCCAATAATCAATGTTTTTATATACTCACAATAGGTTTTAAACACCCTAAAAACGCTTTTCTATTAATGAAGAGTACAAAATATTTAAGTTGAGCTTTTGTACTGTAAATGAGAAATTAGTGAAAAAGGTTGAAATACAGCAAAATTTTTCAAATTTATGAAACTTGACCGTAATTGCGGCACCTCAAGATATGTTCCGATTGCCATCAAATTTTATTTTTGTCCTTTTTGCAACAAAAGGTAACTTTTGCTCACTATTACAAGTTAAAAAAAGAAAAAAAAGTTTTTTTTGTTCCACTCTAGTGCCCATACAGAATGCTTCACATGGTAGTGAAATGGATTAAGGCATGAATATTATCCATGTGAGCAAGAAAAGTCATTCAAAGTAACTTTTAAGTACACAAACAAAATTGTAAGCTTTCTTTTATATTGTATTCAAATTTATGAAGTATTATATTGTATTTATGAAGTTTCGCCAACAGAAAAGTAACTAGTAAATTAAGATAAAAGTTTGAACTTACAAAAATTATCGGGACATTCAAATTCGCAGCTGATAGCATATCTAGTGGATTGGGAGTACGTTCTGGTACGATTGATTGATTCAAATGCTGTGCCTCATAAATTATGGTTTCGTTTTGATCTTGAACCACATAGACGCATAGACTTTTATAATGAGTGCCGTTAATGTCAAAAAAAGCCTCGGATGAATTTTCGTGAGCTACATTGAACCTGAGAATTCTGTTCGTGATTCTAAGCCACCTTGAGTAGCAAACTTTTCCAGGATTTATCTTCGACAGACTTTCTCTGCAATGTCATCAGTTTATGACTTCACAAATTTCCATTAAGTACAGTTGATCAGTACTTAAGTCTTTCTTGTTAGTCACTTCACATAGCGTGTTTTCTATTGGCGTGGATAAAACTACAGATAGTTTCTCGCATCCGGCCAACGATTTTCTTATTTCGCCAGTCAGACTTCTGGACCCAGTTGTGGTTTTATCCACGTGCTCGAAAAGATGACGTAGTGGAAGCTCGTTGGCGTGTAACTGGCACACAAACCATTGTAGTGAACGATTCAGGATCAGTTCCATATTACGTATAATACCTCCTTTGACACCTGTGTGACAGATGTTCCGTCGCAACCAACTTTGTTACATCTATGTCATTCTCAACGCATGACAAGAAAAACTGTATATGTTTTTTCCAATAATTTGCGCTCTCCCGAAATTTACAGACACGTGGCTGATGCACTAAGAGCCAGGTTCTTTTACCAAGCTTAAGTGTTCATCTATTATGACTTTTCTTCTGTTGTCTTCCATTGATAGAGTCCTGTCTTTTCCCCCATCGAAGTATAAACCAAACTGGTCATGGTCAGAATCTTTTATCACCTGAGACAATAGAGTGGTTCTTGCCTTTGTTCTCCCACGCCAAATTTTATTTCTGCCAACAACGTTCAAAACATTGCTTTCTGAGATAATGCCCACATCTTGAAGAGCTGCTGACACGATGGCAGCGCCTGCTTGGTCGGAAATACCAAATCGGTCTAATGTTTTAACTGCAGCTAAAACTTTTTTCACTACAGGTAGTCCTGTGTGCACCCAACCGGCACAGTTGCTGTCGTGGCATCAGGCACGGGGACACGGGGCGGCGTTCTGTCACTGTAGGTGTGACTGTGGGGAAGATTCCATGAAGTACCACTTCCGAATTATGGATGCGTGGGAGGATAAAGCAGGAGATAGAAAAAAGATGGGATTGCCTACTGCTCTAGTTGTTTATTCGGACTGATTTGGCGGTGTGGGAAGGGGCAGCTGAGTCATAAAATGTTGCAATGTACATTATACTACTCATTAATCATCACTTTTGGTTATTTATATTGCAAAAAAAAACAATTATTTCGAATATAAAATCGTATAATCAATAATCAAAATTAAGTATTTTTCCATTTTTTTCTCAAAACTCAACCCTCTTCCGGTAGTATTAAATTTAGAATTTAAATTTTTTATTATTTTTCTCTTAATCTCCATACCATAGAACATCTTTTCCGCATAAGTAGGTTTTGATTAATAATAATAATATTTTTTAAATCGTATAATCAAAATTCAGTATTTTTCCATTTTTTTTCAAAAATTCAACCCCCTTGCGGCAGTATTAAATTATGAATTTAAATTTTTTCATTATTTTTCTCTTAATCTCCGTACCATAGAACATCTTTTCCGCATAGGTAGGTTTTAATTAATAATAATTTTTTTAAAAAAATCGTATAATCAAAATTAGGTATTTTTCCATTTTTTTCAAAAATTCAACCCCCTTGCGGTGGTTCTTAACCTAAAATTTAATTTTTTTATTTTATGTTTCCATTTATCTATATACCATAGGACATCTTTTCTGTATAGGTAGGATTTGAAATTCTGAAAAAAAAATTTTCGATCCACCCTACTACACATTCCTGTCATTATTGCTTGGTTTATAATATATAAATATTTCGCAAGCGAATAAACAAAATCATAGCCTTATATTCATTGTTTATTTTCAACCGCTATTTAGCAATTAAAGAAAAAAATTAAATAGCAGATTATAATTCAAAATCTGAGCAAAGGCGTAGTGAAAAATTAAAACTGTTTTAACTAAAACAATTGCTTATACACACCATTAGAAACGCCCAAAAATGTGCGATAGCTTCTGTAAATATGGATAATTCAAATTATTTTTTTATCTAACTGAATAATAAATTAGAGGGCAAGAAATTATTTTCAATCAGCGTTAACTGAGCTTATTAAGTGTTAAGGAAATTGTTTTACAATAATAACTGATGTGGAATTTTTGCTATTTCAGGGCGAATTGACTTGTGAAACACTTCAGAGTGTGAAATACTTAGACAATGTCATATCCGAAACGCTACGTCTTTATCCGCCAGCAATAAGGTAAGCTATTTCTTTGAAACGACATTATTTAGTTTAATTTTGTTCAACACATTCGTGTACAGTATAATTTTTATGAGGTGCAAAAAAGATAGAGGATTTATTTTTAAAATGATTGTGATATCCAAATTTTGGTCAGGAATATTTCTTCCAAGTGCTTACAGTATCACATTTTAATAGTTATATACAATGAATTTTTAATACCACATCGATACATGTCAAATTGTTCAACCAAGATGACGTAGTTTCTATAGCAATCATATATTGAATACATGAATAATCTTTTATAAAACACTTATAAGTTCATTATAGTATTTGTTCATCGTATCTTTAAATGCGTAAAAAAACTAAGAAATTCATAAATACATGAAATTTGTTCAGACGAGTTTTCTGTTTTGTTTATTTGCGGTAAAGTAGGATTTCTGCCTTACCCATCAACTTCCGGTGATAATGATAAATCAGTGGGAATCTTCAAAAATTCAACACTCTGTTTGAAGATATTAATTTATATTTAAAGTGGAGTTTTCAAATGTTATGACTTATTTTGGATTTGGCTATTGCTTAAATTGGACGGTTACTGGAAAACGGAAGTGAACCCTCACCAGGAAAGTCCTGTGAAACAGAAAGAATCACAAAACTTGTATATAGGAAACAAAACTTAACTTATTGATTAGATATTAGAATCGAGATTTGCTAAACCAGATTTAATCAGACTCTATGCCAAAACTGCTGCTAGTGATAAGGTATCGACGTCGGGACCGGAAAGTTCCAGGTTCGAAGCCCGAATCTTCTGAAGATCCACTGTGTGTGTGGGCCTGTCGAACGTGAAATCAGACACAATAGGCCAAATAAATAAATAAATAAGATAATATAGAGAAGGAATGTACAAGATATGTTCCTTCTGATGATAGATTACAAAGTTGCCATTGCAAAACTTCAAAATGCGAACTCAGAAAACAATAGTTATAAATCGTCATTGAGAAAGGTCATTTTGGATACACAACCAACTCCGTGCTAGCATGCCTAAAGGTCATTTTGGATATCTTTAGGATCAGGATTTTATTAATAGGTGTCAATAGAGAATGTTTGGTTTCATAAATCAAAAGCACAATTGTTCTCCACCACGCGTTATAAGTAATTTTCTTATGTGAAAGTAAATAAGAAAGCCAACTTTGTTTTTCTTTTTTTAACGTAGGACTACGTTTCTCCATTGGGGTCTCAGGAAGGAAATTGATTCAGACGCCAAAACGCCACAAAACTTGGTATGGGAGATCCTCTATATTTCGGTACTACATATGTTAGAAACATAACTATTGTCTTATTTTAGAGACAAAGGGAAACAACAGAGGATACGAAAAAAAATAGAAAATCGGAATTGTAGTTCAGCGACTACTGAGTCGCATAATTGGGCAAAAATACGCATGAATTGTTGAAGCGATCCTCTATATCTCGGTAACTACATATGTTAAAAAGATAACTAATGTCTTATTTTAGAGATAAAAGGCAGCAAGTTTAGTGAGAAATATGATACCTAGATCCATGACTGAATCAAAGCGTGATAAAACAAGATAATTAATTTTATAATCATGATTCAAAGGCTGAGCTTTTCTAGTATAACTAAGAATATTACATTTTTCAATGTTCAGGTGCAGCTTGTTGTTTGTGCACCACTTAAAAAGACAATCAAGATCAATCTGCAAAAGGATTGCATCTAGATTGGAATTCATTGAATTAAACAATTTCAAGTCGTCAGCAAATAAAAGACACACAGAGTACTCAAAAACACTAGTAAGGTCATTAATGAATAAAATAAAAAGCAGAGGCCCAAGATTAGGGCCTTGTGAGGCACCGGAAGTACCCGACAACTCACGTAAAAAAGCATCATTAGAAAAAACATGGAGCGCCCTATTGCATAAATAAGAATGAAGCCAATCCGTCAGGTCCGATCCAGGAAGGTCCAAAATACAGGGAGAAAAACACTTCTTAACAGCTATAAAAACACCTCCACCACATCTGCATGAATTTGATGAGGAACCACGGTCCCTTCGGAATACCAGGTATCAATCGTCGAAAAGTTCTAAAGAATCAATATCTTCACAAAGTCAGGTCTCGGTAATTAAAATAACATCTTGATCGTCAAAAGTTATAGAACTGTAAAAATCAGAATTTTTAGTGCGAAGACCACGTACGTTTTGATAAAACAAAGAGAGTCATTTCGAGGCTGTGGGCGTTGAAGAATTCGATTCAGGAAGATTGTTGATGACTGATTCAGAAGTAACTGCTTGAGAAATCTGGTCTTTTCTAAGTTTGCCATAAAACACAGTGATAAGGCGACCCTCAGGCCAAAACGATGCATCTAATATTAGTTGAAGGCCACATTCATACACCTCTATGTGGAAGGACATAGGGATGTAGGAACATAAAGTAGAAAATTCCACGTTCGGTTACTCGAACCCTGTAGATACTTTTTAAAAAATAGGAAAAGCCTCAGAGAAAATGCAAGGCATATTGACACTTTTCCCCGAAAATCGATAATTAAAAAGGAAAAAAATGCACTGAGATGTTTTGAATTTTTATACAATACGTAAAATGGGAAAACATTTAACGTGCCAAATTGTAAATAGGCATTTAAGATTGGCCTATTTGCATTGCAAGTTACGATACAATAAAATAAAGTTTAATTTTTGGTTTTAATGAAAATAAATTATTTATTTGGCTTTTATATGAGCACTTTTACAATCAATTGTGCAAAAGAACAGAACTGAAATATTTTATTGCCAAATAAAGTCTCTTGCGCCAATAACCGTGTCATACCTACATATCTTCCAAACAATTAAGGTCAAAATTTCTCGACCTGGCGTGACTACCCACGTTAACCCGTCCGGTCAAGGGACGAGTATAGCTCGTCATTGGTTTTCATGCTACACAGCAGCACCATTCCACGATTAAATCTTATTGGAAGGTTTTAATATTTAAAACGCATACTTTGGCGGGGAAGCGAAATGGAATTATGATTGAGCCAATGGAAAAAATACTATAATTCATCAGTGAGTGTCACTGTTTCTGTTTTATTATTCCAGACCAGAAAGGATGGCTTTCGAAGACTATGAGCTGGGAGACACCGGCATCACCATCCCGAAAGGAACGATCGTCACCATCCCCATCTACGCAATGCACAGAGATCCTAAACTTTTCCCGGACCCAGAAAAGTTCGATCCAGACAGGTAATTTTCTTTGGAAAACATGAATATATAGTAATCATTAAAAAAAATTCGACTTCGAGATATTGAGGAATTCACGTTTCAAATCTCCCTTTGTCCGACAGACACACGTCTGCTTTTGTTATTAGTAGAGATGATAATTATTTATAGACCGGATAACTATTTGTAAATTTCGTCATGCATGATTCGACATGCATTATGCAAAAATCGTTCAAGCCACTAAACAGGGCAAACTGTTACACCTAGAGTTATCAAATTTGGCACGTAGTTACATATTGGTTAGTAGGTACTCACCAAGATAGGTTTTCAAGATTTTAGTCAGATTTTTAATTAAAAATTAATCGAAATGTTAGCAAATTTCCTTAATAGCATCAGAGCACATTATTGCAAAATGCCCTTTTTGCTTCACCATAAAATTAAGAACATTAGCTTTTCCGTGTTACGAATTTTATTTAAGTACAACTTTATTTTCTAATTTTAATAAATTTTAAAAAATATTTTTATGTATACATTGCAACAATGCTGTCATTTTTTCAGTTACTTCTTTTAAATACAGTAACGTTGTGATGTTTCTGGTGTGCACGTCATCGTTGCAATAGTTAAGAGTAAGTTCTTTAAAATGATATAAACCTGAAAGGAAAAACATCTTGAAATACAAATAGCGATTACTGAACAAGAATTTTTTTAAAATGTTAACAAGATAAATATGATTTTTAACATGATACTATTTTTAAGCTGTCATTCTTTCTGCAAACTGCATGATATAAAACTCGTTAGTCACTGCTTATGCAACCAAGACAGACCAATCAAGCCAAAATATTGTTATATTACGATGTTTCGAACTAAAGATTCGAATCTTCTTTAATTTTTCAAATTCTTTTGCAGGTGGACTGCTGAGGAAAGCCAAAAGCGCGACCAGTTCGCTTACTTGCCCTTCGGAGCTGGCCCCAGAAACTGCGTCGCTATGCGGTTCGCTCTCATAGAGCTGAAAGTCTGCCTGGCGTACACCATTCTCAACTTCAAGATCAGCAAGAGTCCTCAAACTAAGGTATTATTTCTTCTGCCTCCCTTAACAATTAAACTATTTTCTCCCCTTCTGATTTAATCTTTAGATTACGACTAAGAAGGTCTAATCTCCTCTCGCCTCTTCTATTGAGACGGTGCATCCCGTCTGGGACATTTCATCGCTGTTATATCAAAATGTCGTATGCCGAAAACCACACACAGTAAAACATACGGCATTTTGTCGAACGCTGGCGCCACTAGCGAATATGGTAGTCATGACAACATACAGCAATTTCCAAATGTCCTGCAGATGTAGCTGACCTATTTAAGGAAGATCAAAGAGGAGATTATTATGATCCTATATGGGGGAATGAATAGCTCCCCCTTCAGAGAAATATCTAAAGATATTAGGGAGATCAAAGAAGAGGCTAAAATGATCTTTGAGGGAGACTGAATTTAGCTCCCTTCAAAAGATTGGTCTGATGTAATCTTCAGAGGCATTTATTTTAAATTCCTACCAAATTCATAGGTCGGCACGTTCGGTCATTTTCCGCAGGATGCTATGGACGACTTTGGAAGTATTTTAACTTTTTGACGGTTTAATAGTAAGTTGAGAATTCTCAACAAATTAAAAGACGGGGCAAATTTAAGAAGACTGGAAGATCCTCATTCATATGTTTAACGGGTCATTTTGTGAAATTCCAAGAAGCATTTGAAATTGGATGAAGAAATCTGGCAAAAAATATTGCAGATTTTGCTGTATTAGTCTGAGAGTTCCAAAAATGCAATATTACTTTCGAAATATTTAGAGATTTTGGACTGCAAACAAATTGCCAATAAAATGTCTTCTCCATGCAAAAGGATAGTTGCAGAAAATCTCATTTTTTAAAAAATTCCGACACCTTGGTAAACTTAATCCTTAAAAGCCCGATTAATTAAAAATTGTTTTTAAAACGTTTTTTGACTTTCATTTCTTAAATAAAACATTGGAAAGTTACTTTAAAAAATCGTATTCTGTTTTAAGTACGGCTTAAGGCTTAAAAACTGTTTGTTACCAACTGACAATTCTGGGCTTTATTTCAGAAAAAAATTAGTAATACGTACTAGGATCAACTACAATATTTTATCAATGCTTACAATATCAAATTTTCAATGGCCAAATCGATTCAAATCACAAAAGTCACTCTCCGAGAAAATAATTTCCATTGTTGCTAGTTGCCATGCAATGTTTTTAAACAATAACATTAATAACAATTAATACTAAAAACGATATATTCGCTATAATATACAACAATGAAAACTAAGGACAATATATTTGCTATAATACTCAACAATGAAACCTAAAAAATATTCAAAAAGCACTGTTCTGAGTTTATTTTTACCTGGTGAATTGCGAAAGTGCTTTGGATTAAACTTTGCGAATTTCGTGCTATATTTTGCGCTTTTCTTTTTTAAAAACGATTAAAATATGGAGAAAGATATATTTTTCGTTCCTATATGTTGTTTGTATTTAGTATTTTACTGAGGTGAAAATTTATCTGGCGTTTAATAGTGATTTACTATCTCGCACTTCAATCACTGGAAATATTAGAAACATTTTCCAAACAGAAGAATCTGAAATGTCACTTGTTGAACATGATTCAAAGACAGAATTAAATGACAATATTTGTTTTAGAAATTCTGATCCTGTAATTGCTGAATTCAATCCTAGAGCACTTTAGATTGTTGAATTCGATTTACCTGAAACAATGAATGCAAAAATATGCGACAATGTTTCTTCGGATGATACGACTCCTGAAACATCTCGGCCTCAGCTCAGGCTGTTCGAACTGCCATGACCATGAAATCAGAAAGATGGCTTCAGGAGCAAACGAAAAAGAATAATGACAGTTTTGTATTCCGTTCTGTGACTAATTATAGATACGCAAAAAGATTTGGATTGAATGCTAAACTGGCCCCAACGCAAAAATGGAGATATTAAGATAATATATTATGCTTTCTGTTTATCAACACAATTCTGAACGGCCGAAAATGGGCTAAGAAAAAAATCAATGGAAATTCATATTTTACAAAAAAAAAAATGAACTTCTACTTAAAAACGAAATCTTTTTCGAAAAACTGTATAATGAAACCCCAAGATGTGCTTTTGAATCTGTTTTCCCACAAAACGAATTAACATTTTTCATAATTTCTATCTGAGCGCTGTCATAAAATATACCATTGAAATGTGGGTGGTTTTTACATACAGAAAGTAGAATTGCTCCTTGTCGATTAAGCGAACAACACCACAATGGCAATCGCAAACGAAGGGCAGACACAAAGTGACGACGTTTATAGTCATCAAAACAACTTATCCCTGCAAATCTTCGATGCACGTTGCAACAAAGGAGAATGGATTGCGTTAATTAAACCTAGATACTAGGCTTTTCATGCACATTAGTGAGGTTTTGGACTACTAGATCAACAACAAAGTATGTTCGTCCATCGAGAGAATGTGGAACTAAGAAGAGTCCAGTTACCGTCATGCGATTACCACATACAATTTAATGGCGAAAAGGGCAGGTCCACTTTCCAGTAATGGATAGAAAGCCAGTCCAGTAATGGCTTTCTATTCATTCGTAAACTGCTCCAACTCATGTCGAATAGTCATTGAAAATGCCGAGGTTGAACGACTTTTTGGTTAGCATGTTGCCACGCCTCAAATCCTACTGGTACCGGCATGAGTTCGAAATCACATATTCAGGGAAGAATTCTGTACAAAATTCCCAATCGCTTTTGCTATGAATTCAGGAATTACCTCATAAATGTCTTTTGTTATGAGCTAATTTCCAAAGAATATCCAGTTTGTCTACGGGAAAGCGTTATAAGTCCAAGATATTGCTCTTTTGTCTCCCAAGAAAATTGAACCAACTCCCAAGAAAAATTCCACCAATACTCAATATAAAACGGTACTTGACTAAAAAATATATTTTCCCCCTATCAGCGCAAAATCACTGTATTTTCTGAAATGAATTTTAGTCTCATCAAAATATCTTGTTGAAATAATTTTTGAGAGGTGATTCTATATCTGTGTGGATTACTTTTCTGTCAATTTTGACTTCAAAATGTTTTACTAGTTCTCTCTGTCGTTTAATAATATAATATAAATATATCCTAAAGATAAGGCCTTTATACAGCTAAGAAAGTATTATTTCATATTATTAAGTATTATTAACTAAGTATTTTTGCACAAATGAAGATTTTTTAGTAAGAAAGCTTCTTACTGTAAAAAAAATGAAAAAAAGACGAATTTATGCAGCATAAAAGAAGTTTAAATGGCGAGTTGCTGAAACAACACTTCCATGGGGAAACAATAATGGTGGTTTTGCCTGTTAACGGCTAAATCTCCAAAGATGAGAGTACCTTCTTAGGGAGTGCATGGACCGTGCCGTAACAGGGGATACTTTGCGTAAATGAAGTACCCGTATTATCTGCGGCGATCGGTCATTCAGAGTACCCTAACACTTCTGCAGGATGGGGGTTTCTACTTTCTAATTACTGCTAATGAAGTTTAGTTTTATTAGATTGCCCTCCAGTTTTGAAGCTGCATGAAGGATAATTTGAGACGGACCTCGTGATTTAGAACCGTTGTGCCAACTTCCACACCACGCCAATGAGAGGAAGTTTGACTCTCGGAGGGTTTAAAAGCACCATGAAAAAGAGTTTCAAAACATGTGATTCTGATTCCAAACCATGCGGCCATTTTTAGACAGAGAGCTTAGAATTCTTAAGCCAGACCTGATTTATTTCCAGCTTCTTCGATCGGAAACTTCAGCATTTTAAGTATATCAGTAAAATATAATTCAATGATTAATGCCGTCCCGGCCTAGTACATACGGAAATCAGTTAAATTTAGTAAGTTTCACAAGTTGGTGATCCTGTCATGACCATTTTGAAAGGGCAGCAAAAGTGAACAAATCTAAAGAAATTGAGAATTATTACTTCCAATTCGCGGGGAAAAGTAGATGGCATGATTCAGCTGTCAAGTCTCAGTATTTTACCACTCAAAGTGCAAAAGATTGTAGATCGAAAGTTCTATTTGGTTGATATCTACTATTCGATACCCCTTCATATTCTTGGCATTCCCTAATGCCAAAAGCAAGATGGTTCCGAAGGTAAACTATGAAAGGGAAGCGGTCATAGTTAAAGATTAGCTGCTTAAAGTTTAAATGAATTTTGATTTTTTACCAGATAATTCAAATGAAATTTTTGATGTACGATTTTTTGCACTTTGTGTGACGATATCCTAAACAAAGCATTAAAAAAACGTAATCAGATCGATCGATGGGGTCGAAAATATTCAAAAAAAATATGTTCCATATTTATTTATTAGCTGAAATAGAAGTTATGTTAATAATTTTTATTTTCGATTTTTATTTGTGTGTAAAAAAATTCTGTTTGTTGGAAAGTGAGTAAATATAAATACGAGAAAATTTAGAATTTTCTATTTTCTTTTAATTGTATATTGTTTCGTGGATGTTCTATCAGGACGAAAGAGTTGTAAATATACGTGTTCTTATCTGTATAAAAGCTGTTCTTTTGAAACATCCATGGGGGATTTGGGAGATTAACGTAGAAACTGAAAGTATTTACAGACTGATTCGAAGTTCATTTATTCTAAAATGGTTAATTTTTAATCCTTTTTAAATTTATAAAAACGATTTTTTATAAATCGTGTGTAACGTAACGGTAGCGTCTATAAAGTGCGTAGATAGTTATAATCATTTGTGAGATTTTCAAGCTAACGGCGCACAGTGTGTTATTTTCGTAATCTAGAGGGACAAAATTATTTAATCCAAATTCAATGGGTTAAATAAACGATTAAGGGTTTTGTGCGAAATATAAAAGCACGATAAAGGTTTTAGACATATATTTTAACATAATATAATTATAAATAATAACAATACAACATGATTGAGGTTCAATGCGCAATGAAATAAAGTAAGCCATAAAAATTATAAGTATTTAAATTTGTAATTACAAAACAAGTAGAAAGACAGATATGAGAAATATTATATAATATTATACATATAATATTAATTAGATGATTTTTTGGAATCTAAATCAGATTCTTCTGCATCAGAAGATTCTGATAAGATTGCGTCCTGGCCAACTGGAGCTGGAGCTTTTATTTCCAAGAGCTCACGTACTTATTACTGATTTTTCCACATATGATTTTTGGACGAGCACGCAAGTTTACTATAAATGGATCTGAAGTTAATAATAATCTATTAATTAAATCTTTATTCGTATCAATCCTTGAGGTTTTCCTAGTGAATAGTTCTAAAAATTTCCTGTTGTGCTTATTTCTGGCGTCTTGTGCTTCTTCCGAAAGTTGACCTATTGGCAGAATACATGATAATACATTGGAAGAAAACTTTCCTCAGAGCAATTTTCACTTGAAAATTTCTGCTTGTATCTACTTTGTTCCGCCCATCGCAACTCCACTTCACAATTATGTCCAAAGTTCTCAAGTCTCTTAGAGATTTTAAGACATCTTCTTGCACTTTGCACAATCACATAATAGTGTGGTCCATTAGGGATTGCAATTTTATTTCTGCGAAGGTTTCTGTTACATTGACGTTACTCGGATAGCACAACTGTTTTGCCGCTTATACATGTTCTTATGTATTTTGTTTGTTTGCTGCCGTATTACTTTCTATTGATGTGTTGACAAATTTGAGTCGACCATCAAAGCACTTGGTTTTCAGAAAGACAACTTTGCTTTGGGCTTGAAAAACGCTTCCTCGCTTTTTTTATTGTTGTTCCTCTTTTGGGAGAAAAATCGCAGAGTTCTTTTACAATTGAATCTCTTTTGCCTTCTCTGAGAAGCTGTACTCAGCAGCCATCGATATCTCTTCCTGGCTTGATGTTCCCAAGATGTGTTGAATTCTCCGTCTTTTTGTTTTGGTGCTGCAACTTTCGAAGTCTTTTTGTGGTCTACCGGTTCTTCTACTCTATCCAGGATGTGAAATAGTTTCTATACTTTCTGTGGCAATATCAGGAAATGATATACATTCAACTAACCACAAAGAATTCATTTTTAGGAAGTCATCCCTTTTTCTGCCCGACTTCAACCATTTTTGTTCAATTTTCTGGCTTAAACTTCTGATTATAAATTTTAAACTTTTTAAATGTCTTCTGAAAGAGACAGGGAACCAAGTTATTGTAATATATAACTTAACAAAGCACCCGTTCTTGATTCTTTTGCGTTAGCAAACCAAACGTCGAAAAAATTTCCGGGCAAAATTTGAGTAGTCGTCTGTAATGAAGGAAAATTTGCATGACTTCCGCAAATTTCCGCAAGAAAATTTTAATATATCCAATAATTTACAAGTAATTCTTTCAGGAAAACACACACTGATATAATGCGATATAATATACTAAAAGTCAAGTTCAAACTGACTTATACGTTTTTCTCACTCGGAAAAAACTACGATCAATTCTTATGGTGCTCATGATTAAATAAAAACATATATTAAAGTAAAATCTTATGTAAACTAACCTTGATACTTCTACAAAAATAATATTAGCACAAAACCACCACTAGGACACAGAAACACAGCGTATTCATCGAGCAAACTCCAATGATTGAAACGAACGCTTAGAATACTTGACAGGCAGAGCGCAGGTGGTCGGCCGTTCCGACTCTTTTTTCTAATGTTTGGTGCGGTTTCTCGAAATATAAACATTAGTTCCGGAAAATATGGTTTATTCCCTTTGCAAATAAACAAAAATTTCACCTGCGTAGAAAAGTGAGAAAATTGACTTTTGTCCCTCTAGATTACGAAAATAACACGCTGTGCGGCGAATCGAAATGTTTACCAAGAGAATTCCTGGGGAAAAGTGGAGCGTATATTTCTAACTAATTTAATTAGATATTTTAATGTACCTATAGCATATTAAAATAAATAGTGATAGTTAATTACTTTCTGTTTATTTATAGTTTATGCTTCCTGAATATTTATAATAATCTCTTTTCCTCCTAACTTTGAAACAGTTTTCTGCCTTTTCTCTAAGACAGACATTTTCAATTTTTCAGGTACCTTTGGAGTTTTATCTTGGCCAGGGAGTTTTGAAAGCGAAGGATGTGGTTGTGGTTGTTGCGATGCAAGAAAGACCGGATGCCCCTATTCTTAAATAGAATTATATTTTGTGACCAAAGATCAAAACACTACGTTTCTATTTTTAAAAAGACGAAATTGTGATAGAGACTATCTTTTATTTTTATATATTTGTTTAATAAAGTATTTTATTGGTAAAGCTTTCGTGAATATCTTTATTCTTACGCAGAAACACGTAATTCACTTACTTGGTTATAATATGAAATGTACTTCACAGAAATTAAGGTCTTTGTGTTCTTAAATTTTCATTACTCTGACCAGTCAGTGAGTAATTAAACTTGCATCAACTGTAGTTCAATCGAACGATCAGAATAGCAATAAATCTGGCAGAGGATTTTTTGATGACATGGAGAAAAGGAATCCACGAATAAAAAAGAACTGATTGTTGCAAATGTTGCCGACAAGGAGCTATTTTAAAAATGCTCAAATTTTATAAAAATGTCTGTATCATTTTACCGTTGTTAAAATGGTTTTAAAATAGTTCCAGTGCCATTTTTTAGCATATCTAGCCAAGTCGGGGATTCAGGTTAGGCGACACAGTACCCAAAAAATAATCGGATTATCTAAATTTTTTTATTGGCTCATATGATTCCTTGAATCATTCTAAATATGCCTGTAAAAGTTCAGAGTTGTATTTACATTTTTTAATAAGTTATTGAACAATTTTTGATTCATGACAGAAGAGTTAATAATGTTACCACGCCACTTTTCAGATCGCTGCAGTTTCTGTAAAGCTTGAACTTCTTCAGAAAGAAAATAAAATGCAACTTCATAAGACAGAAGGAACATTGGCCATGTGTAAAGACTATAGGAGGGTATATCAAAAGAAAAGAAGGAGAATAATGTTGTACAATTTTGTACAGAAGAAACTAAAACTAGCCCGTATACTCAAGGGTAAATTAATTCGTTAGAAAGAGGGAAATAATGATGTATATATTTTTATACCTGTTGTAAATTTATGCTAGAAGCAGAACTTTGCATGGAATCAACTTTAAAAAAGTATTTATTTTTTTTAAATTGTTAAAATTAAATTTTATGAAATATTGATATTTCCTTTGTTTTCCTTCTATATATGCATTATACAATTATAATATTTCATTGTCACAAATTCTTGCAAATTATTATGTTAAGCAGTTTAAAATAAGTTAACTAAAATTTGTAAAAGTTACAAGCTATTCTAAGGATTTTATATCATGTTATTGAGGAATGAAAACTTTAAATTCCATGTTGTATTTTTGTTCATATACTATTTTTCGAAACCCTAAGGTTTTTTTTAATAATTTAAGGAGGGGTGTGAAATTTTTTATGCATGTTCTGAAATATAAGTTTTGTGGAACTTACTATGGAATTAGCTCTAAGATGTGTAGTAATTTTTTTAAAAAAATGTCGAAATCAAATGTAATGCATTTTTAGTATTTTTTGTGTGTTTAGCAATAAAAAATATAATAATAAATTAAAAATAAGCAGTAGACAAAAATCCATACCAAGTTTTATATAGCATATTTTGAGGAACATGGAAAATAATTTGCAAAAAAAATATGCATATTTGAAAAAACCTAAGAGATTTAAAAAATATAATTTTTTTTTAAAAAAGTTAAATTTTACAAATGGTTTTCGATGAATTCAAACTTTTTTGTGTGGGATAGTCATAGAGTATTATATAAAATAAAACTAAAATCCAATTCCAAATATTAAAAATATTGTTCAGATGGTACTGTGTCGCCTTAGGAGAATGTGTATCTTCTGTTGGTCAAAGAGACCCAGAACACCAGAGGTAAATCTCTAACTTAGCTCTAATATATGTGGTAGGTCAGGGGAATGCCCACAGGAAAACCACTTTTTTTTTTTTTTTTTTTTTTGCTAGAAGGAAAAGCTCTGTCAGCCATCCCGACAGCAGTGAGAAATTAATGTTTAAAGCGCCAATCGGTTTACCAGTTTTTAAAGAATGCTGCTTAAGAACACGGTAATCAGATACATTCCATAACCTTCTTCCAATTCTTAAAAAAAACATTACAAAATCCTTTTAATGCAACAATTTTAGTTTACATAGTTCAAAGCTGCACAGCTTCGAAATTTTGAAAAGCGTGTAGCAACCCAAACAACACAAGATATTCCACACTGTTGCAACGATATCTTCACATATTATACAACATTCCGAATATCGATCATCATAAAAATTATCATACAATATCTTCCTATAAATAATACAATGTAGAAGTAGAAACTTCCAAAAATAGAGAATTAGAACTACTGTTCTTTTAGGACCACTTTGGACCACTACCACTTTTGGATGATTCTACTCCTTAGAGGGGGTGATATGCAGCGAGTAAGAAGAATTTTTCCGGAGTTCTTTTAAGACTCGCTTTTCCTTTAGTTTTTATTTTCCGATGATGATATTCATTTTCGCTTTGAATCGTGCCATTTTGCTTTAATTTAAAGCTATCGTTTATTTTTAAAATATTCGTTTCAAAAAGCAAATATCTCCTTCTCCATATTTTGTCTCTTACCCATTTTGGTGAAATCAAAGCCCACTGACGCATGCGCAAAAGCGCTGAGAGTTTTGGTATCTGAAAACGGACAGTAGGCGTCATTTCTATATGTATTCAAGAAATGAAGGTCTATGTACGACAGTGACTCATGATGGTTGGTATTCATTGCTATTTGTTATACATATAATTTGTTTCACTAATGCATTAAGTTCTGGTAACAAACGACAGTTATTATTATTTAGTTTTCATACTTCGGGATGCACTCAGTTTTAAAATAATAAACCTAAAATGTATGCTAATTAGACTGGATACTATCTGCAATTAATGCTACCAACTTTTGGTGCATATCCTTCAATGGAAGGACTCTTTGTCTACCAGTTCAAATGTGTGTGAAAACTGCCTACTCAAAATCACAAAGAGCTAGATGCATAAATTTTGTTCCATAGACATTACACCTCATTGTAAATCGGTATCAATTTTTTGTCAAAACCCTCCAAAAGAAAAAGCAATTTAAGATAATTTTCTAATATTTTTATTGTTTAGTTCATTAGAAATATTTGATTATATGACTCATAAACAAGCACAAATTTACGAAATAAATTATCTTCAACCACAATTTATAGCTGGCGCCCTTTTGTGGAAGTGTGTTAGAAAGTTGAGGAAACAACATTCCCGATATTTTTTGTGAGAATTTCACACATTTACTATTTATTTCAACACTCCTCCTGAGATAAATAACTGTGGAGAAAAAATTGGCACATATGCTTCCCATTTAAATAACTTTGAAGATAATGCCTTTTTAATTATTTTATCTCGTTTTTTGTTTGAGGAAAAGTGTAAAATTTCAAACTTGTTTTGAACTAGAATTTTTGAAAGCAAGTGGTAAAATCCTTTAAACCATAATTTATTTTTATCATGGACGCATTCCATGTAAAATTATTCTTAGCATCTAAACATCCGATAAAAAACATCCGATTTTTAATAACATCTCCTAGACCGTCTTTTACTAGGTCTAGGAACTAGACCTTTAGAACTAGGTCTTTTTATATAAAAAAATAATATTACTTTTGAAAAATTCTCCATCCCAACTTTTACTAAATATAGAACTCGACATTTTTTGACATGACATTTTTTTAATTTATTATGTTTTAGTCTCCTTTTTTTCCCTTTTGTTTCTTGTATGTTTTGATATATTGCTTTTTTGTTGACGCAGCTTTTGCGCGAATGCAGAGAGAAATATCTTACTCATTTTAATATAATTTTTTTGTATTTGTGTAATACATTAATTTTTGTATTTTCCAAAAACTTTTGTCTTCTGTTGTGTTATACATATGTCTATAAAATGTTTTCGTTGTTGTAGTCATTAAAACGACACATAAAGAGCTATTTTTTGTTTATTATTCAACATATTATGAGAGTGGCGGAATATACGTACATATCGCATGAAAGTTTCAAGTCAAAACCGAGCAGAAAATCCCTACATTGTCTCAGATAAGGGATTAACATATAGACACGTGATCAAAGTGAAAGGACTATTAGCTATTTTTAGTAAATTTCGTAAGTGTTTCAGGGAAAAGTATGGCGCCAACAAGTTGCTGAATTCGCGATTTATGTGGGCGCGCCTTATCCTTTTAGTAATAAATATGCCAAAACGTGATATTTAATATACCTCAAGTGCGGGAAATAAAACGAAACTGGAGTTTAAGAAAAATGATTTTGGAATACATTAATATTGTACTAAGATTTTAAAATATATAATGATACAAAATTAAGTAAAAATTAAGTGATATCATTACATATATATATTTATCTATATATATATATATATTTTAAACCATAAAACTCAAATAACATTTTCATCTTACATACACCTATTAAACCCTCATTTTAAAATTAAATATAATAAAAATATACCTAATATTATTCACATAATGAAATACAAGCTAATAAGATTAAAACCTATTACTATGAAAGAAGATCCATGTAATAGATTCCAACAATCAAATGTAAATCGACCTGAGGAATCGAATTGTCATTATTTCGAATTTAAGAGACTTTTAACTTCTGAGGGCCAATTGTTTGGGAAAAAGACAACAACTACTAGTAAGAAAATCTCAAAATTTAAGAAAGAGACGAGAAAAAACTAAATACTTACTGATTCAAAGTCATGGCAAAAATGCCAAAAGCTAAATGAATTACAGTTCCATTTATTGTTGAAAATATTTTAAATAAAATATAGTATATATATACTATATTAAATCATCATTAATAAAATAAATATATATATATATATATTTGTAAGTCAGGCTTTATAAAGGAGAAGAGCGTCCATTTTCATCAAGGAAGAGACAATTTTATTTGAATCTTCTATTTAGGCGTCAGGCGTTATTATTCATAGTAAGCACTAGTTTTACGTAGCTCCATGACCAGAATTTAGAAGTTTGCGCCAGGCAGCTTGTTGCTGATGAAAGCTTACATCTCGGCGAAAAGGGCAGAAAAGAATGCGCAGAACCAAGTATAAGAGAATTCCCCTTGAAACTCGTGATTTGTAAGAAAGTTGTAATCCAGTTGAATTATGATGAAAGTGAAGTATTTAAATGAGGTATCTCTAAGATTATTTAGGAAAGTTAAAAATTAGAATTATCACATATATATATATATATATATATCAATGAATAAAGTGAATAATTCGTTAAGCACACAGTATACAAGCTTCTGAATACAAAATTCTACAATTAACTTTAAATTAAACTCTGCAACTCAAAACATACAAGTCAAACTGAAAAAGGTGAAGAAATTTTGATGGATGGTAACTATACTGTATGTGGAAACGACAGCACTCTACTAGAATGCCGTACATTTCGACAAGATTATGAAATAAGGGATTTGTTTGAATATGTTATATACTTTCCGAGGACTTTGTATGCATGCCTAGACATTCTATACCTACTGCTAATTACTCAGAAGTAGGAAGTAGGTTTTGATGGGCTTTCTTCAAAATACGTTGCATTCTAAAGAGAATAAATGTTATTTAGAAAGAATAAAATTGAAAATAAAATCTTTTGTTCAAAATGAAAGAGAAAATAAAGTAATAAAATAAGTTTTAAGCCATTTTTATTAAGAAAACAAATAAAATATGACACTTGTTGATCTAAATGAGGATACTATTCTGGAATTGCACTAATATTATTTCTTATAAAATCAAATGGGTAATCTATTTTGTACTTTACCATTTTGTCATCTGGCATTGTTATAGAATATCTTGAAAGGCTATTGAAATATTAATCGTTCATACTTTGCCTAAAATGTCTGGGCATTCTAAGATGCCGATATTTCACTGCCGGTTGCACATACACTGTGACAATTAAGTCTTCGAATAAGATTAACGCCAAAAATTGTTCCGAAGACGCAAGAGAATTAATTAAATTTTTTTTTTGTTTTGACATCGAACAAAACAAATTAAATTCGAATTACAGGTAATATTTTAACAATATAGTAATAAGAAATTCTGTAGAGACCAGAAAAGAAGTCAGATTAAAAGCGTTCGAACTAGAAGAGTTCCTTTCAAAAATGATATTCTCGACATATTCACTTCCATTTGTGCTATTAATCTGGACTTACGCATTTCAGAATAATATATCTACTTTGTTCTCAAAATCAAAATTATCATTTTGAAAAAATTGGCGTCACAGATAAGAAGTATCTCTGTTATTTTGATTAACTGCATATATATGGATATCCTGCAATCTTATCGAAAAATCTCGTTGCAATTGTGAACAGTATTTCAGTTAAAACTCTGCAAAAGGGATTTTTGAGATTAAGATAATAGCAAATATCTTCTACATGCGCAAACAAATTCAAATTTAATGGATGCTGATAACATACAAAACGACAATATCGAGATTATATTTATCAAATATCTACAACAACTAATCGCAGTAAACCTTCGAAAGCAATATCCCTCGGAGATAATATCCAGCATAAGCTTTTTTTCCCATCTTCATATCAAAAGAGAAACCGTCAGTGATTTTCAACCAGACCATAAGTCAATCCATTTTAAAGAGGAGAGGAAAAAATAAGCTTGAATACAGTGCCAGAAGAAATTAGCGTTTGTTTAGTCATTCGTCTCGCATTGTTGAAGTCATGCTGGTGGAAAGCTCTTGTTTGTCAGATAGTGTTTATCACCTTATTGTGTTAGTTAACATGTCAGTTTTATTATATTGGTAAGTGATATTCCACAAACATTATTTACTCTTATTGTATTAAACATTATCGTAAACTACTGCTAACACCCGCTATGAATATTTTCTTCATTTGGTGAAAAACTTTTTTTAACAAAAATTGAGTGTTAAAGCCTTGTAAAATTAGAAAGTCTGTTTATTGCGCGCGTTTTTGGGATTTTTCAGCAACAAAGGCCTATTATCCCCTATTCAATCAAAAGTTCTTTTCAATCCGTAATCAAAAGAGATGAAAATTGCCGTCAAAGACGAGACTAAATTATATGCCGATCTGATTCCATCAAGAGAAAAAAAATGGCGTCCTCGACTAGAGCCTCCATAGTCTTTTCAAGATAAAGGAAAAAAAACAGATTTGAGAATTTGAAAAAAACTAAACCAATTATATTTTCTCCTTTATCTCGTATTAATCTCTTAAGGACATAAGCCAAATTAACTCGTCCTAAATACCGTTTTTTTTTCAAAATAAGTCGTCCTTAAGCGGTTAACAAGTAGCTCATTCGCAAGATGATGGTCTGAGATACTAGTCTTTATTTTTTTAATTTCAGTACATGCGGTGTTTACCTGAACTTATAAAAAATTCTTAAGAGTTTATACTTAATTAAAAAACATACAGCTAAATTATGAGAATCCCTTGAAAAGAAAATTATATAAGGTTAATTAAAGTTTCATTGGGATTATCGATCTCAATGTCTAATGACACTGCTGTGACAGTGAGAAACGGTATACAAGCTGGTGTCATACAGAATGCTTCACAGGGTGTATTAGATGGACTAAGACATGGATGTTACCCATGTGAGCAGAAAAGTCACTGAAAGTAACTTTTACTTGCACTACAAACAAATGGCATAAGACTTTCTTTTTGTATTGCGTTTAAGATCTTTCTTCCATTGTTTACAGGGGAGCCATTTCTAATCGTACAGATTGTTCATGAATAAATGTGGATATTTTTCATGGAAATTTCACAAAGCAAAAAAAGTAACTAGTAAATTAAGAGTAAAAGTTTGACTCTCACAAAATTATCAGGCATTCGAATTCCGCAGCTGAAGAATATCTAAATTGGGAGCACTTCTGGTTTCAGTAGATGGAAAGTTCGAAATTAGAAGGTAATTTAATTTTACGAATAAGATGTAGAAATGAGCAGTTGAAGTGGTCTTTTACTTTCT
>BGPR01008039.1:12942-66658 GCA_013235015.1 Araneus ventricosus | reverse complement strand
TCGGTCACGCTCCAGTGCGCTTTCGACCACCAACTGTGAGGAGAAAAGGGGAGAAGGCGGACGAGTCCATTTCACGAATCCATATGTCAACAAAACCTCCGTATACAAAGGTAGTAAGATTTTGAGGGCCGCTAGGAGTCAGAGGGTTAAGCAAATGATTTTGCTGCTGTTAAAGAATGAAAGTTTGGCAAATTTCTGTTTGTGTGGCCATACTAATTGAATTTGCCCTCAGAACTGATGAATATGATACGCCAACTTTTGGGGTTCGACTCTCAATTATTTTTCGAACTTCTTTAAAGGAAATGTTTTCTTATATTTTAATTGTTTGGATTATTTTCTCAATTTTCCAACATGAAAAAAATTTTGCATAGGCGGGGTGGTTCTCTTTACAATTTACACAACACGGTGTGGAAACAACGGAGGTTTTACTTTCATGACCAATCTGGGTGTGACCAAACCTTTGGCACCTGTAACAGCACAAAGGATTGGGAATATAAGCAGGCACTGGTCAATTCAAATAAGCTATGAGCAGATTCAGGGAGATTATGTATATTGAAAGTTAGTATCAAGTGTTTTGTTGGGATTGTTTGCCCATTTTTTAGAATATTTATTCTGCTTACACCACTGCCATTCTGATCTTTCAGAAGATTTAAGATTTCTTCCTCTGTATCATTTTGAAGTCCTGCTTCCGAAACAATACCTTTTGACTGATTAAGAGTAAAGTGAGCAGCACCAAGTACTTCGTGTTCTCCAATAATTTCTAGTTTAACAATATGAGAGGATTGATTGAGTGTCGCTATTTCTACAAGAATATTTCCATCATTGGATTTTTTTATTGATTTCATTTCATCTGCCATGCTGAGAATAATTTTATCGATCAAGATTGTTGAAACCGGTTTGAAGTTGCCTTCCTTCCTTTTAATGACGAAGAAACCACTACTGCTTGGATAGTCATTCAAAGAAAGAGGGGTTGATGGATGCACCTCTCTATCGGGAGACAAACTTCGGGAATCCATAATGTAGTATAAATGTTCATCCCGGTACGCCTAAGCCCAACATGGATCCCAACAACGGAAGTCAGTTGACGACTCCTGATCTCCCCAGACTCGATACTTGCATTAGAGTGGCACCGGGTACATAGAATTACACAGCGCAGTGTGGCAACATGGCAAGTTTTACTTTCATGACCAATCTGGTTTTATGACCACTGAAACATTAGCCCTATAGCAGCAAGTTCCCGTTCCCAAGGAACTAACGACCAGCCGATTGACAGGAGCGGGCTAGTCTAGCGGCGAACGACTTACGGAGAAGCATGAGCCAAAGAAAACGCAGAGGAATCCCAGGATTCTATTTTCCCCCTGACGGATCACCATACACGGCCAACGCATGGTTTTAGTGCGTAACAAAAAAATCACAGTCAAAGACTCAAAACAATTCGAAAAGAACCAGTCACAATACTAAAACTAAAATGGAAGTTAAGAAAAAAAATAAAAGAAGGATTGCTAGGGCAACCCGGGATCGCGACACCCGTATTTATCACAGACAGTAAACCCCCTGCGATAAGAAAAGATACCTAGGTACCTCGGGCTAGGGACTCCTGTATTCACCTATAGAAGGTGAGACCTTGAGGGGGACTTTCAAATCATCTCTGTTGTGACACTCTAATTTTTTATCTATCAACAATTTCGCAAATATCTTTCACATGAGGGAGGGACGACACATGTTCTACCGTCCCTCAACGGCCTTCAATATTCCTAGAAACCCTTACGCGACTCGTATTGTCGCTTGTTATTTTTCTGTTACATCTAGAACAGAAAATTGGACATTTAGTACATTTTCTTCCAGTGCCTCGAGAGAATGTATATCTCTGTGATTGTAATAAAAATATTTTCTCATTATCATCATTCAAATGTGACAAGCTCTTCCATAGTAACCACTTTGAAAGCTTCGGACAAAGAAGTCAAGTCTCTTTCCCCACTTTCTCTCAGTTAAATTCTATCCTCCTCCTCCTTGATTTATTACTGAGGAAGCAGGAATAATTTGTTGTGAGTACATATGTTCATAGTTATTCAGTTCCGACAAAGAAACTAGATTCAAAAGCCGGTCAAATTTCTCTAAGTTCAATGAAAAGTACATCTGGAAATGCTCCGCCAATCGTAACTTATCTTGCGAAATGCTGCGCGGTCCCATCTTGAATACATTAAATATCCGGAAGGAATCTATACACGATAGATATTGCCCTCGGAAATAAGAGCAGATTTTCTAAAGAAGCAGGCGAAAGTAAATTGAAGGGATCCTCCGACACTCCGGAATGACGCTGCTATTTATGTTTTAAGTTTCATTATACAGAAACGGGCCGTATTTTTCAAGTAAGTTTTGTTTTGTGCTTGACCATAAAAAGTAATCTACTTTTGTCTTCTTTTTTTACTAAAAGTTTATACGTGTATCTCATATTATTGTGATATAATAAGGAAACTTCTTATTCAAGAAAAAAAGTAAAGAAGAAAAGGGACTGTGTGGTGCTTACCTAGATAATGCCTATCCCAAATGATCGTACGGATTCATGTTTGCACAGAAAATGCCTAACTATTCCGATTGTACGGGTACGCTTCTACATTTGTGAGAAACACTAAAATTTTAAAAGTATTTTTGACAGTACTAGTGAGATCTAAAGCTATATATAAACCAAAAAAATTGAATTTAAAAATGAAAATATTTTCGATCTTAAAAGGTTATAGCAAGGCTTATCATATTATAGATTTGTAAAGGAATGTCAGGTACGTAATCGCTATTGCCTATTGGCACAACATATTCTTCGATATCGCCACGATGTTGTTCCGATATCCGGAATGCCACACAACAACGTAAAGAAATCGTATGATTTTTTTAGGAAATTTTATGCTAATAGGGTTGTGCGTTTTCTAGAATTTATATGCCTCGAATGAAAATTTGTCGCTTTGTCAATTTTTAGCATTAAAGAATATTTAATAGCAATCCAGAATAAAAAAAGAAGACATGAAACCATTCAACCAAGGAGAAAAAATATCTGGTTCAGAATAAATTAAGAAAAGTAATAATACAAATTTTCAAATTGTTTCACTGGTATTTTAAACATTTAATTTTGTTAAAATTTTTAAAAAATTAGTACGAAAAGCTATACAAAAGAACTGTATTTTATGAAATATATAAAAATTTATTTACCAATGTTTTAAGTATATGCTAATATTTTTTTAAGTAGGAAGAGTTAAAAATTATTTCAATGGAATGATGCTCCAGGAGCTGGATGACGTATTATTTTAGTAGATTTTCTGGCAAACTGTTTTAAATGTGAAATAGTGAAACACATTTTGACATCAAATTTAAAGCATTATTTTAAAACTATTTTTCTTATATATTTTCTACAGAATATTTGATTTTTTTACCCTTTTAAAAGAACAGGGAGTTGCTTGCAAAGTAAAGTTCTTACACCAGTTTTAACACATTTATTTTACAAAAATCAGAACTTATAAAAATATACCATAAAATTATTGGCTACATGAAAACATCAGGGTAAAATCAAACCACAACAAGGAAACAATTTTAATGGATTGAATTCATAACATATCACATTTTAGTTTTCTCAATCAATAAAAATGCTCTGTAAGCAGTTCATTTAAATTCAGAGTCCAGAATTCATTCAAGAAGCTTTTCCATAGTCATTCTTTCAAGAATAGGGTGGGCCGAAAAAAACTTTTTTTTTGTTTCAAAACGTTATAGTGCGGAACACTTTCCTCTAAGGAAGATAAGTAAAAATGCAAAGAAAAAAGTTTTTCTTTGCTTACATCTGGCGGTTGCACATCGACCTAAACTTTTGGAAAAGATACGATTTTAATAAAATTCTAATAACTAGAAAAAAATCAAATAACTTCTATAACAAGTAGGTATAGGTATAGTTTAGTGCAACAAAGTGTAGGAAAGATAAATGAATGAAAAAATAATATATTTTATAATTTGTTAATAGTGCATTACACTAAAAAACGTTTTTTTTTTTACAAAAAACGACAAATTTCCATTGAAACAAAAAGTTGTTTCAGATTGTGTAAAATTTCAATTTGTAATCAAATATAGTCCTTTATTTGCCTTAAGTTCCTTTTAGTACTTTGAAATAAGATTTGCTTCAAAAGTCTGGCATTGAAGATCTCCAAAGAAGTGTAGTTCTTATGAAACCATCTCTGGAATTGGAACCGACGGAATTTTCTGAAGCATCGGTTACCAGCTTCACACCTCGTTCCACTGCTTGGGAGTGACATGGGAACTTGTCAACTCAGCCACTGTTCCACCTGATTGGACTTAACACCAAATCTCTTGATTCGTGAATCTTCGCAGCAAAGGTGGTGGTGAAAGAGAAGTAGTATTCCAATGATCATATATGAGAGGTTTCAGAAGAATTATAAAAGCTAGAAACTTAGTTTCTAAAAGAAAGTCAATCAGGAGTTTCCAACCACCAAATGCCAATTTTCTAGCTACAGACGACATTGAAATGATTCACTGGAATACTACTTCACTTTAATCACTACCTTTACTGAGAAGATTCACGAATCAAGAGATTTAGTCTTAGGTCTAATCAGGTGGAACAGAGGCTGAGTTGACAAGTTCACACACCCAAGCAGTGGAACGAGGTATGAAGCTGGTAACCGAGGCATCAAAAAAAGTCGTCAGTTCTAATTCCAGAGATGGTTTCATAAGAACTACAGTTCTTTCAAGATCTTCAATGCCAGGTTTTTCAAGCAAATCTTATTTCAAAGTACTAAAAGAAATTGAAGGCAAGTAAAGGACTATATTTGATTACAAATTGAAATTTTACAAAATCAAAAACAACTTTTTGTTTCAATGGAAATTTGTCAATTTTTGTAAAAAAATGTGTCTTTTTTTAGTGTAATGCGCTATTAGCAAATTATAAAATATATTATTTTATCATTTATTTATCTTTCCTACACTTTTTTCTGCTAAACTATACCTATAACTACTTATTATAGAAGTTATTTGATTTTTTTCAAGTTATTAGAAAAATTAGGAAAATCGTATATTTTCGAAAATTTTAGGGTCTATGCGCTACCGCCAGATGTAAGCAAAAGAAAAAGTTTTTTGCCTTTTACTTATCTACCCTAGAGGCAAACTTTCCGCACTATAGCGTTTCGAAAAGAAAAAAAAAGTTTGTTTCTGCCCACCCTATTCAATAAACTTTTAAAAACGATCAGCATTTGTAGAATAAAATTAATTAATACCCAATCTGGAAATTATAGTTCTCATAAAGCCAATAAGTGTGAATATATACTACTGAATGAAAGAAAATAACTTTATTAATTTCAATTCATCATACCAGTTGTTTTGTTTCCCAAATCGATTGATAACTACAAAAACTAGAAAACCTTGGTGAAAGTAAGTACATTCGGTCAAAAGGATTTCCTCAATTTCATTACTTAATGAACTGTGAAGCTCGAAATTCTATCTCCACAGATGAAATAGCTTATGCTAACAAAAAAGATCATTGAATCCTTTCTGATTTTGTTGTAAGATTTACCATACTGAAAATTTTGAAAAATACTTTTATTATTTTTTTCCCATTCTTTTAGATATTAGCGATAATCGTTCAATAATTTTCGACTCATGTCAATAAAATGATATTAAAATACTGTTATTAATCGATTCGATTAAATTATCGATTGAAAACTGATCGATTAAAACATTCGATGAAATCGAAAACTTTGGACCGTACGGTTTTATTTCAAAGTTGTTATTAAATAATGAAAGGCAAAGATATTGATCTCTTAATTGTACTTCTACATAGATGTAACTACATAGCTAAAAGAACGTTTCTGTAAGAGAAAGTAACCAAAATTGCCCACACGGAATGTCTTGAAACAGACATATTTTTAATTCTGTCATATATTAATAATAATCATTCATTCTCTGCAATACGACAGTTGGTGCACTAAAGGAATAATTTGAATATTAAAAGCACACATTGACGTAAGTGCTGGAAGGCAAATACTAAGCACGTATCACCAAAAAAAATTATGTATCAGAAATCTGTCTGAAAAGGGTGAAAGAGCAAAATTTTGCTGAGGATTCCTTATTTGAAGATTTGAAACTGATTCTCTGCTTATTGAAATTTTCTGGGATTGTTGTTGCATATTTTCAAAAGACGAAGAAAAGTTGGACTTCAATGCATGGAGACAGAATAGAAAACAGAAGAAAAAACCGCGTGTAAGCAAATACAGTAAACTCCGCTTAATTTGATCACTTGAGTACTTAAGAATTTTGATAACAATAATAGAATTGCGTAAAATCAACTATATTTTTATCACATCAAGGTAAAAGAAAAAAAACCACATTATGGCTATCTATAATTTATTTCAAATTATAGATATTATATATTGCTCGTTCTCTTTTTGTTTTTTAAAAATTTGTTGAATGACACTACATGCCGTGTTTCAAAATATCAAGGGCTTGTCTCATTACAGCGTTCATTGGAGTGTTTTCTTCAACACATTTGTCCCGTCAGAATCATCAACTTTTATTGCTTGGTCTTCCTCACAAACAATTTCGAAAATTTCCAAGTCTGTTAGTGCGGCAGCTACTGGAATGTCCTCGTCAATGGACATCCACTCTTCATACTCTTCCTGTTGCATACCTTCAGGAGGTTCAATGGCAATTAACGGCGGTCATGTTCCTGCCCGCTAAATGGACGACCCATGGAAAATAAACCCCGAAATTCTTGGGATGTGCGAGGGAAAGTAACCCTAAGATGTTTCCTTACAAGTGAAGCAAGGAATTCTACGAACGTAAATAGTTAACGCTGGTTGAAAATGAGGGATCGGTCAATTCTCTACTTCAAATCTGATAATATTAAACGATGTAGTGATCACACTAAACGAATAAATTTGTGTACATTTGAATACGTCGGTTCAGGGCCAGAAGTGTTTAATAATATGAAGCGAATGATAACATTAACCTCGATCGCATTAAGCGGGGTCTACTATATTTGAAATACTTCTGCTTTATCCCTGTAATCTTACGATTGTTCGTGCAAATAAAATATTTGTTTATTCTGCCAGACAAAACAGCAGATTCCAGTGGCATCTTTCTGATAATTCAAATGTTCTTATTCTATACAACACTTTGCAGGAACAGAAAGGAGTTTTTACAAATTATAGATTTGAAAAAGCGGGTGTGACGGTGAGGGGACGCACGACAGAAACGAAGCTTCTTACGCTTTTCTATATAATTAAAAGTATAATGGTAGGATTATACACACTCTCGCTCTGTCTCTCTTTCTTTCACTTCCCTCCCCCAAATGAAACAAAGAATTTAAAAATTCTTTAATTATTTATTTATAATAATGATAATAAATACAAATATATATAAACTCATTATTTATTTATCATTTATGACTAATAAAGATAAAAAAAATTATAAGCAGTTATTGAAAAAACATTTATTTTCATTTTTATTTATTTGTATATTGAAGCAAGTAAATCTAATCTAATCATCACATTCTATCACGGAAACAATTGTTTTGTAATAAATGAAATATGATACAAATGTCTGCGATTCAATTTTATTAATACATAATTGCTTGGAATTAAATTAATTTGATGTCTAATATTTTTTATTTATATTTTTAAATGTTACATATTGTGTATTGCTGATATACCCGGAGTTGCTCAGGATTAAAATATTTTTGTATAAAATATTATAATACACAAAATCCTTTTATCGTCTGAAACGTTTTTGAATTATAATGAGAACATTAATTGAAGCAAACGATTTTTAAAAAACGCCGAAAACTAATTCTCTCCGTAATATTTGTTATACAGAACTTAAAATTTTTTTCACAAATACGAAGTATAAAAAAAGTTTCATGGACTTTTTGGGACGATAAATTACTTTTTGATTAATAAAAAGCACGAAAATATGCCAAATCAAATGTTTTTCCTGGCATAAATTGTGAATTGTCTGCTTTTAAACTTTTCCTTTAGTGTTTTACAGATTTTTTTAAATGTTTTTTGGCAACAGTCCTTCGTATGTGCATTTTTGTTCATCAACATTAAAAAACAAATATTGCTACAAATTGTGTATAAAATTAAGTTTGAAAAATTTATTAAAATGAGAGAGAAAAAAATTGTAAAGAAGTGAAATTAGTGTCACTGAAAAACTATTTTTTAAAAAATATGGTGTAAAATCCGTTTTTGTTAGATAACATTTTCGGAAGATATATTCGGTAAAAAGCCAAAATCTTGCTAAACTTTTAATTAACTTTTGGACGCAGTGGTATAGTGCCCATCTGCGAGTCGAAAGTTTGTGAGTTCGAATCCGAAATACGTCGAAATTTCGAATTTTTAGAAATACGTAAAACTTGAACATTTAAATCTTCTGTATGTGCCAATGATATACGTAGATTTGGGGTTAAAATATAAGTTGTATCACATTTATTTTGGTAAATTGCAACGCCTCCAGTACGAACTTCACTTTTGAACTTAACGACGCAATCCAATTAGGAATATCAACTGCGCCTGCGCTGCTATGACGTACTTCCGTTCGTGGCGGTCGGTTTTCCCTACGCTAACTCTCCATCCTGAGGCTGCATTAAGAAGCTTAGCTTCAAAAATAATGAAAGAGATGTCAAATTTTAAGCCAAATACAAAGAAATATATATTAAAAATTATTATTTTTTTGAAGCTTTTGCGACCACGTATATATTTAGCACTTTCGTACAGACATGGTAAACATTTCAGAAAAATTATCTCCACACGAATGTGCTAGATTGCAAAAATTGCATCTACATCATTTTTCGGTTTTACCAGTATTTTTAATTATTTAAATCTTCATACACTCTCCATACAGAAGCCTGCGTTAAGAAGCAAATATAATGAAAGATATGTCCATGTTTAAACCAAATCCAAAGAGATATAAATTAAAAATGATTCTCGTTTTCGCAGCTTTTGCGACCACGTTTATCAATTTCGTACAGCTCAACATGTCACAAAAATTATTTCCACATGAATGCAATAATAGAAACATTTAAATTCCAGTTTTAGTTTTTCTTGATATTTTATGCTATTGATTTATTAAACTTTTTAATAATGATTGTATCGCTCAATTGTATCGCTCTTTGTTTTGCATTATTGTCTAGTTTGCCTATATTTTCGAAGCTTCTACAAGAATGTAGTTGAATACAATATTTTTAACAGTTTCAGTCAAAACTATAAGATAACTAGGCACAGTGCCCGGCGTTTCCAGGTCTTTATCAGGTTAAAATCCTTGGAAGACAGGAAACTGAACAATATTTTATATATAACATAATGTTTATTAATATATACTTTATTGCGGGAATATTTCTCAATTTTTTTTATGAAATGATTCATAAATTAATGGTGCAAAAGATTTCTTTCATTTATATATCATAATATACATTATTACATATACTTCATGCATTGTTAGCCAATTTTTGAGGGCATCTTATTATCTTAGGAACCCTGACCATAAAACTTTCATGCTAATTGGTCCATTTGTTAAATGTCTTTCAAACATTCATCTCCACTAAACGTAGAAGAATGCAAGATCGGTCCCATTTCACAATACAGTATTTTTTAGCAATGTTGGAGTCATTTCAACTAAATTTAATCATTGTCATTTTCAACTAAAATTAAAAAAAATAAACTGTCTAAAGCAACTAATGAACCATGTTTCGCTAAAATTGCTCCAGCCATTCTAAATAGACATTTCTAAATATTTCATCGGAGGTTGCCATTGTAAAGGGTTGATTAAAAAATATTTAACGCCTCCATATTTTTAATTCGACATATTGAAACCTGCGAGTTAATTTTTATTTCGATTAGTCCCCTTTTTATGTGTATCTTGGAGACATTGCCCCAACCCACCCTGAAGGACTGGGTTAAGGCTTATTTACCCCAATAGTACTTCATGTTCCGTTAATGAGGAGTATGTGTACCAAGTTTCATTAAACTCGCTCCAGACTATCGAGTTCCACGTCAATCAGACTATATTTTTGCTCCACACTATCCGAGGTATTGGGTGAGTATTTATTTACCGCTAAAGTGCTTTTATTGGGACTTTGAGGAACATGCGTTTCATCAAATTTCTCCAGCATGATCAAATTTCATATCTATCGTCCATTTACCACATGTATTTAAACGACGTTATCGCAGCCTTACCTCAGAGATTAGGTTTCCCTAGCCGTATCCAACAGCATGTCAATCGGCTCAAGGGTTTACATGTAATTTGAGAGTTATTCCTCCACCCTAAACTTAGTAATTGGATTTGCGTTTATTTATCCCTACAGTACTTTTATTCAACTTGTGAGAAACATCACCAAAATTTCCCTAGCCGTATCAAATTTCATGTCAATTTGCAAATTTGTTAAATGTAGTTCAACGTCTTTACTCCACCCTACTCTGAGGCATTGTGTTAGCTCTTATTTACCCATTGAGATTTTTTTAATCATTAACTGAAAAACATATGTAAATAACTTAATTAAAATGGCCCTATCCCTACCCAACATCATGACAATCGGACCAAGATTTTACATTATTTTGTTGATTTTGCCCTACTCTTTTTTGAGGAATTGGGGTTAGCATTTATTTAACCAAAACCCAATTTTAGTCAGACTATGAGGAATATATGTACACAGTGACATCTAAATCGTCGTATCTATATCAAGTTGCATGCCAATTGATGCATTTACTAAATGTATTTAAATACTTTTCCCCGCACTAACCTGACGGGATTGGATTAGCGTTTATTTAACGCTTATAGAATTTTTAGTTGGCTAATTAAAAGTATGTGTTCCAAATTTCATCAATATCGCCGAAGTCACCAAAATCGTCAAACGTATCCAACAGCCTAGCCTAACAGTGTTTTGGGAACTTTTACCCACTCTTCCCTGAGGGACTGGGTTAAGGCTACCCTACAGTACTTCGTGTCGGCTAATAAGGGACCTGTGTACCAAGTTTCATCAAAATTGTCAAGAATGTCAATCGGTCCATACGTTACTTGTAGTTTGGAGACTGTTGGCAGAAGAAGAAAACGCGAAATGCAAATAACAAATGACGTCGTGTATTAGAATCGTATAAAAGGAAACGTATTTCTGTGTTGAGTGTTGTCACGTGCAATGATGATTGATTATATGATCTTTATTTATTCATAGCAAGATGCTATATTTTAAAAATAAAGACTATTTTTTATTTACTGCAAGCTCTGCTCTATATTTTTTAATGGATGAATCACATCCCATGTTTACAATGGTTATGGGCCAGAAAGCTCGTTAAGCTTGAACTAGTAATTTCTATTTAATTCTAAAAAGCAGAAATGTCAAAAAGTGGACTTTTATAATTTACTAAATCTTCTGGGTCAGCTGAAAAGAACAGAAATGGAAAGCGGGACAACCAGCTGTTTGTATTTCAAAAACTGAACGCATCTAATGACAGCCAGTGGAAGGTTGACATGAAAGTACTTCTAATCGACCGAAACTGCTGGGAATTTATTGAAAGTGAAAAAGTTGAAGAACCTCAAGATGCATCAGATAACCAGAGATCCAAGTGGCGTAAAGAACGAGTCTACATCCCAATCTATCAAGGAGTAGAACGCCACTTCTTACCTCTAATCTCGAATACACTTAGCGGTAGAACAGCTTGTTGAACACTGCAAACAAATTTTGAACCCAAGTGTAGTCCGACTAGCAAGCACAATCGACGAGTTCTACGAATCGGAATTTGACGAGAATGAAGAGACAATTGGAATATTTTGCCGAAGAGTTCAAGAACAGAAACAGTTAATTAGCGAAGCCGGATTTGAGATGCCCGAATGTTTCGTGTGTTTCCAGTTGATCCAAAAACTACCAGTCGAGTACGACAACTTAGTGCAAGTTCTTTTTCGATTAGAGGATAAACAGTTTACATTTACTAACATCGAAGCTCAACTTATCAGCGAATCCGATAGGATAATGCAAAAGAAGAAGGATCAAGGCGCAGGCACAGTCGCCGATGCCTACGAATATAAAACTACATCACAGAACGCCTTCAATCCGCATTGGATCCGTTCTGGGCCAAACGCAAGAACTGAAGGATGGCACTTCCATACGAAAATATTGTACATTCTGCAAGCGTAAAGTTCACTGTATCAGCAGTTGCTACACACGGAATCCTAAGTTACTCTTTGATTTACATCATTCCGAAGGAACATTCTATAGTGATGACCATAATTTTAAAAAACTGTGTTATTCTACTGCCGCACCAGTGGACCTGGACGAGTGGTTGGTGGACTCGGCTGCAACTTCAAATTTTTGTAAAGAGAGGGATGGAATGTTTCGAGGATTTCAAGAATCTACCTCCATCTGATAGGCGATAAGAATTGTAAATCAAGAATTTGTGGAATAGGTAACATTCCTTTCTATGTTTATAGTAATGGAAATTTTGTTAAACTTATTTTGTAGAATGTTTTGTTTGCACCTAATATGCATAGAAATATAATAAGTGGTGCGAAAATTGTTATAGCGGGTTATAAAATAATTTTGCATAAAAACAAAATGATATTGTATAATAGTAATGGTAAATATTTTATAACAGTTCCTAGAGTTGGTAATTTATATATTGTATTGGGATTATCTGCTAGGTGTTATGAATCTAATAATGCATATAATTCTAGTAAAAGTATTAATGCCGATGTTATTCATCGTAGATTTGATCATGTAAACTTTAATTTAGTATCAAAAATGAGTAAAAGCATTTAGTCGGAAGTGACAAATCATACGTTACATGGTGTAGTATTGTCTGCTACATGAAATGTGCTTTTTCCTCTTTCGCTTCCTTGGTCCAAGATTGTCCAGTGCCTACGTGCAGGAGGTCAGTTAAAGGTCACTTTCTCACCACATTACGAGCGGGGGAGGCTATAAGGTCACTCTGAAATAGCGCCTGACAACAAGCTTGTCCAATCAGGCGTTGTTTTTTTTCGGTGACTCAAGGCCGGAGTGTGAAGAGGGGCCTTGATCCCTGCACTTGAAGAGGGATTATTGGAGAATCGAGACGCGCGGCTAGATGATTTTTTTGGAAAAAAGAAAAAAATGGTGCTCATCCTTCGTGCCGGTGCGGACTTTTCGAATTACATCTGCTGAGTTGTTTTGCCCAAAATGAGGAGTATGTGAATGCCCCGTTCGGGTAATGTTCCCCCGTCTGGATTGTAAAGGAGGAGCGGACTAGTATGATGTATAAAGATTCATGAAGGAGGAAACCAAACAGATAAGAATTCTTTAATTTATCAAGATACTTTTTTTTAACGTATTTCATGGCATCCAATTTTTGCATCCAATTCTCACCCCCTTTACATAAGAAAAACAAGAGAGGAACTTAAGGACTATTTCAAAAAGATTTCTCCGACTTTTTGAGTTTCTAGTTTAATGCAATATGTGTGTGTGTGTTTTTTTTCGCGAATGTTGATCAACATTTTTTTTTAGTTTAAGAAAAGGGGCCCCCTAATAATATCCTGATAATATGTAGTCTAGAAATTAAGTTAATGTCAATTATTATTTTTGTGTATTAATACAAATAAATCTTTTAGTTCCTTTTTTTCAGGAGTAATTCTTTTTTTTTTGCATTCATGTCTGACGTTGTTAACTCTTCTTTTTTTATATTTATGCATGCTATCTTTCCTTTGTTTTTTTTATTTTTAGTAAAAAGGATACTTGAAATATATACGGATAAATTAATTTAGCAAATGCAATTTTTTAATCTAATGAACTGCAGCTTTATATATCTAAGTGTTTCTATATTATATTATACAATATCAAGATAACAATTTATGTGTTTAAATATCAAGTTAACAATTTAACAATTATATATATTTAAGTGTTTCGATCCATCAAGTAACAACTTAACTATTTAGGTATATATCATATTATATTATGGATAATAACAATTTAGCAATTTATGTGTTTAAGTAAAAAATTCATCAAGTAAACCACATAACAATTTATGCTTTTATATAACAATTTACAAAGTAACCAACATAACACATGGAATTTAACAGAAACTACTAGAGCCTCTTTTAAGCCTATTGTAAGCATAAATAGAATTCATATGGATTTGTGGAGACCATCTCCAACAAAATCTTTAGGTGGAAATTCGTATTTCTATCTGCAATTGATGACTTTTCTAGGTATGCTGTTGTGTATCCTATTGAAAAACAGTCTTATGTATTTAATTGCTTTAGTGAATATATTTTTAATTCAGAAAGACAATTGGGTCGAAAATTGAAATGTGTACTATCAGATAATGGTCTCGAATTCTGCAACAAAAATTTAAAAGTTATTTAAAATCTTTAGGGATTAAAATGGAGAGAACTACAGTTTACACTCCAGAACAAAACGACGTAGCGGAAAGATTTAACAGAACTCTAATGGCGGGTGTTAGAGAAATGCTTCAAGATAGTGGTCTTCATGCCAAATTCTGGACAGAAGCTCTACAAACTTTTGTGCATATTCGCAACAGATGCGAACACAAACTCACGAAAAATATCACATCCGCAGAAATTTGGACAGGAAGAAAACCGTCCTCGCGTCATTTCAAACTTTTTGGATCAATTGTGTATGCGTATACTCCAATAATAAAACGTAATAAACTGCGAAACAAAGCAGATATTGGTATATTTGTGGGTTATGCTAGAAAAACAAAAGGTTATTCGTATTTGGTTACCGCTAAAGGGGAACGTAATCATGCTAAAATCGATGAAAGCAAAAACGGTGAATGACTTTATTCGGACAAAAATCGCATGAATATGTTCAAATTCAATTGTCAGATGTCTATCTTCCAAAATCAACAAATGGTCAAAATGTTTGTGGCAACAGCTTCGTCCTGCATGCGCTGTCTACCTTGCTCGTGCGTAGTGGAGAGCTTAGTGCTATAAAGGCACAAGCATCATCTTGCCTTTGCTTTATGTTCCTGTTGTCGACATGTTAATTCAATTATCATTTACTTTACTTTTATCTTGTTAAGTTTATTAAAGTTATAATTGTTATCATGAGTTAGCTTCTTCAGAGTTGTGCGATGTTTCCTCATACATGCACGAGCCAGTATACACATGCATACTTGTCAACGGTGGTTTGTACCTTCCCAGTTACCTTGCCTAATGAGATACGGTAGCTACTCTCTTTGTTGCAGTAACTATAACTTAAAATAAATTGTGGCCCTAGTGTTATAGACATAATGATAACCAAGTTGGCCTGTTGACCACCGCATCAACCCAAAGCGGTAACCTTTACATCAGGTTTGCTAAATGTTAAAGCAAAAATTTCGGAAAGTAAAAAGGAATCAAAACTAGAGAAAATTGATATCAGTAAGCGAACAAGGATTGAAAAACCACATAACAGAAGCTCGCGTATAGACGTATTTTACTATCCACCTTCTGGAAAACGACGCTTAAGATCGAATAACGACGCGATAAAATATTGTAATGAGAATAAACTCGAGTGCCATAATCAAAGTATAGTAAGTTATCTATAATAGAATCTGTAAAAATATAAATTGAATGAAGGCACACATATGTGCACATCAGGCACTTTGGCGCTCATTTCTTGACTGCTTGTGTTTCTGCGTGAGGATTATCTTTTGAAAGTTTATTTTCAAATGGACCTTATGCATGTGACGTCACATCCTTCGACACGTGACCTGCCAGAGGCAGCCATTGGTCAGTCTTAAACAGTTCACTCAGAACTGCTTTTATTTCTGAGTCTCTTATAGGCCGATCGTTTTGTTTATTCCTCCACAGCTGTTTTTCTATACTCTCGAATCCAAACGGTGCATAAGGTCCATTGTCACTTCCTGTCCTTGAATTTATTGTACATCTTTTTTTTAATGAATAATTCATATGCTTTATGCTGTAATCAAATATAATTTTAAAAATATTTATTTTTAACTTTAATAATAAAATTAGTTTTATAGCTATCTTTTAGTCAGTCAGTACATTTCAATCAGTCATCCCCTATACGGAGCTTGAAAGTACATAAACTGATAATTTATTTTTTTCTAGTAACATTAACTTAAAAGGAGACTTTTGAACTTTGAGAAAAAAAAATATTTTTTTTACTTGTATGAAGATAATCATTCAGATGATAGTTACTCAAAAGATGAATCAAATTCTTAAATTCGAATAGATGGAGAATCTGAAGATAAATTTGAAAATGAATCCACTGTGGTTGATGGCCCTAAAATAGTCAACAAAACAAAGAAATATCCCTATTAGCAGAAGATATTCTACGTTATTTCCATGATGTTCCTGCGATATTCTGATTGTCAAACAACATCGTATAAATATTGTATGAATTTTGTAGAGCCTTTTGTGCTATTAGAGATGGGAGGCATTATTTCGTACGATCGTTATTTAGCATATTACCGGTGTGTAAAATGGACCAAAAAAATGCCAACAGTGGTTATCAACTGCTGGATATACTATAAATTGGTGCAGAAACGAATAGCAGAACTTTCAAGGGTGAGGCCAAAATACTTGATGTCAGGCACTGTTGAAATATGAGGGAACTCCCTTCATCATCAGGAAAGGAAGTCTCTGAGTTAATAAAAATTTATTTTTGGATGAAAACGTTTCAATGGGAGAATGGACATCAAATGATGGAAATATACCTAAAAGGCGACAAGAAATTTCCTCATTAGCATCAGGTGAAAACACTCCAAAACAAGCAAGACAAGTTGTCCCTTATCCTTTAAAAGAAATCAGACTTGATATGTCAAGTCATCTTCCTCAATACATGGATGACAAATTTGCATCAAAATACAGGTATCCGGGATGCAAATCGAGGAGTAGAATTAAGCGCACGAAATACAATGTGTATTTATATATACTGAAAAACAATTGTTTCCTGAAATTTCGTTCGAATTAAGATTTAATAAATTAATAAAATAATAAATTCTGTATTTTGTTCATTTAATAAGGTTTTACAATAACAAAAGCGGTGTATTTATCATATAACCTATAAAAATTAAAAATTTTTGTAGAGGACACTTTTACTTATTTAAGTCCTGAGGTACACATATGTGTACCTCAAAATTATGGGTCTTAAAATTGTTTGAACAACCAAATTTTTTTCTAGGTATTATTCAGACCTAATAAAGGCAAAAGAACATGAATATCAATTTTTTATTCACATTAAAAAAATTCAGGACTGAAGAGGTTAAATCCGAATATTTTAATTTTAAGCCTAGTCCAAAAGATGAATCGGAAAAATCTGAAAACTTTAGTGATTTGGAAGAAACAACTGGCGAATACGAGTTGTCTAATTCGTCACAGATAATTTTCAGGAAGAAATTTTTAATATTGAAATTCCAAAAATTTTAATGAATCTCAAATAGTACCAGAACGCGAAAAATTGAATAAAGCTATGGACGATGAATTAAAAGTTATGAAGGAGCGTAGAGTTTGGAAATTAGTTGATTCACCGAAAGATTCGAAAATCATAGGGTGCAGATGGGTATACTCAATTAAACCCGATGAAAATTAAAAAATAAAGCGTTTTAAGACTAGATTGGTCACATTAGGTTATACTAAAACATTTGGTTTGAACTGCACAGGTGGTTTTACCCACCTGTTGTAAATTTTCCTATTGTTAAATTGTCGTTCGTAATTTTTATTTCTAACATAAAAATATACAATTTGGAAACATATAAAATTAGATGTAAAATCTGCGCATCTATACGGAAATCTTAAAGAACAATTTTTTATCAGACAACTACCCGGTTATTCTCAACCTAACAATGAACATAAAATGTGTTCACTTAATAAATCAATATACGGGCTTATATAAGTGGAAGAGTCTGGAACAATGAATTAAATTCCATTCTCCAATCAATTGGCTTCGTATATCAATAAGTTAAAATCGAAATTTACAGATATGCCAAAAAGCTTTGTTCCTTTCAAAAATGATAATTTTCTTCAAAATGTTTTAGATTCACATACGATACAAAATGAATTGATGCAAAGATATCCTTAATTGGATGCTTATCCTTTCTAGGTGGCAGAAGTCGACCTGATATTTCATGTAGTGCAAATATGTCTCAATTTTGTAATAATTATGATTTTCATCATTGGTTAAAAGTTGTTGATATTTTGAATTATATGTTTAATACTAGTGATTATAAAAGTAATTTATCAAATGTAAGTGCTTGTAATCTTATAGCTTATTCAGACACAAACTGGGGATGCAAAATGGCGAATCGTCATTCAACAAGTGGATATATGATAAATATAAGTGATATTCAAATTTCAAGGAAATCTCAAACAAAAGTTCATAGCACTCAGTTCAATGGAGTCAGAATTTGTATCTCTGACAGAGACTGTTAAGGAAATTATTGTGGTATAATAATGTATTAAATGAACTTAATTTAGTATTAGTTCCAAAGCCAATTTTGTATTGTGACAGTAAATCTTCTATTTATTTTTGAGAAAATAGAACGTAAAATGCTAAAACAAAGCATATCGATATTCTTTTACATTTCATTAGGAAATTATTAAATGAGGAAAAAATTATTATAAACTTTTATTCCAACTAAATTAAATTTGGCAGATTTATTGACTAAACCTCAATCGAAAGAACGATTGAATTATTTTGTTTCAAATTTATTTGCATTTCGTGAACCTATTGTTGGCTGACGAAGAGAACGCGAAATGCAAATGACATCATGTATTAGAATCGTATAAAAGGAAATGTATTTATGTGTTAAGTTGTGTGTTGTCACGTGCAATTATTCATTATATGATCTTTATTTATTCATACAAGATGCCATATTTAAAAATAAAGGCTATTTTTATTTACTGCAAGCTGTGCTCTATATTTTCTTACTGGATGAGTCGCATCCCATGTCTATAATCCTACAGAGACTTTGCCCCACCATGCGCTGAGGAGCTGGGTTAGGGCTTATTTACCCCTTGAAAGATAGAAAATGATATAAGCATGGTGCTACAGATACAAAAAATACGAGAGATCAAATATGCTGGGCTAAAATATTTTTTTATTTACAACATTTTAGATAAATTAATTGTCATCTCTAACAGATAGATTTCTTGATTATACTTGTTAATACATCAGGTTGATATATACAATAGAATTGATTTTTCCGATGCACATGGCATGATAGAGAGATAACGAAGAGTACCATAATATATACATAAAAAAGATATTTTGCAATTTGCTGCAGACTTCTAGTTTAACATAACAGCGCTTTCAAAAGCTTAATCTTTTCATTAAAGATTTACTCTGACATATTAGAGTTTAAAATGCAAGTAAAGGCATTTCATTTTATAGAAGCAAAAAAAAAAGATATCTCGAGATACCCTAAAACGGTATTAAAAGCATTCTCTAACTAGTAGCCATTAAACATGTAGAACTGGACTCGTTGCAAGTTCACAAATATCATTTGTAGAATTTCATCAGCGGCATTTTATCGTCAATCTCAAAATTATCATTCGTGAGTGCAGCCTTCGTAAATTCGCATAATTATTCGTATGAGTTCACTGACATTATTGCAGTGATCATTTTCTCTTAGAAGAGCGTAATCGATTTACATATATTTTGGAGTCAGTTCGATAAATTTTTCACACTTACTATTTGCTGCTTGAATTTTGCATCATTGAAAAAACTTCCTTCTACTAAAACAGGATCAATTTCGTTTATAACATTCCTTGAAAACTACAGTGACTTCTTCAGGATCGTCGGTGCATCTGCAGGGACGAGAACCGAATATTTAGCCTACCGGCCCCCGAACCCCGCAGACACCCAACCTTCTTACTCCTTGTCAGCCAAAAACCATTTAAGCTTCACAAACAAAGAAAATCTCCCAGTCAGGTGACGGGCGGACCAGTTTACACCCCAAAAGCTTCCGCCGTTAAAATGGCGAGCATATAGTTCGGTGCAAAACAAGTGCTTAATAATTTTATAAACATAAAACAAATTACATAAAAAAAGCGATTAATAATTAAATTGATTACAACAAATTGAAATATTTAATAAAAGTCTAAAAAATCCGTTTGGAGTTTAAAGGTTGCCACAAGACAAATAAGAAACTTTGTTGGCGAAAATATAAATTATTTAAAAGTGCTGGCAAAGCCAAAAATGATGTAATTGCATTTTTACAATCTAACACCCCTACAGTACTTAAAGTTTGCTAGTTTGTAAGCTGTGTGCCAAGTTTCATCAAAATCGCCAAACATACCAATAGGCCCAAAACTTTACATGTATATTGGAGGCTCTGCCTAACCCTACCCTGAGCGAATTGGTTAGGACAAATTTACTTCTACAGTACTTCAAGTCAGCTAATGAGGAACCTGTGCACGAAATTTCATCAAATTTGGCCCAGCAATTCGGAAGTGATGCTGGAACAAACATATATGCATACGTTGAGTTTGTATATATATAGTCACAGACAGATTAAATAGCAGTATTATAATGATAAATTTCTTAAAAATGCTGAGATATGGGTATCCTATAAATGTCATGTATACTTATGTTAATAAGAAATATTTAACACCATTAAATTAACAGGCTTCTAGATTTAATTTTAATGTGATCATATATAATGGAATTAACAAAGATTTTAGTAAATCACTTCATAGGTAGATGGCACCACTTGATTAAGAACAAGATTGCGTCATATATTCATTTATTTATTTTATGTACATTTCCATATATATATATATATATATATAAATGCGGAACTGTCTTCAGGAACATGCTCAAGTCCTAACAATAATTATAACTATTGAATTGGTATGTTATAAGTTAAATACTTTCTCGCTTCTAATGTTTAAAGATTTTGAGGATTTATTCCTCTATTTTTTCGTTTTACCAACAATTGCCTTTGCCAGAGGTTTGTCGCCACAAATCTCGATTAAGCTACACGTATCAGTTCCGAAAACTGATTGGCATTTGATTTTGGAATTCCAATTCTAGGTTGTCTCTTTCATAGTAGTAATAGTCTATAATCAAACTATCTTTTGTATTTCATTTGTATGATTGATAAGGTAATTTAATTTTAAATTTTAGATTAATATATGTATATATTGAAAATATGACACATGTTTAGATTCACATTGAAATATATATATATATATATAAAATATTCATGGAAGTAATATACTGCATGAATCATTTCGAAAACTATGTTTGCTTTCCCAGCATTTATTATTGTTCTTATATCCATGCCTTTCTCTTTTGGACTAGCTACAGAAATGCGTTTCAGACTTTTCAGTATCCATTAAATTTACATTTCTAATTAATCAACGGAGCATACACACTTTGGAATCTATTGCTAATTATGGTCCAGCCTCGATTGCTAATGAAGCCCGAAAAAGAGATAAGCAATTAAGATGCATTTGCCGTATGGGATTCAAGCTACTGATTAAAAAATAGAAATTTGAAATCCAAAAATGTTTCTTTCAAAGGAATTTCCTAATTTTATGGGATATACATGTTTTAGATAGATCGATTATGATCGCAGCTTTTGGAACTACTCTTAACCTAAGGTATTTAATAGGGACTTTAGGAAAAGAGTATTGAATCATTGAATGGTTGTGAAATAAAACACAGAATAGCTACTACACCATTCAGATGAGTAGAGACATGTGAGTGGGCATTTCCTTTTCAATTCTTTCGCATCAACGGTTTGTCCCATCTATAGATAATTTTCTTGCCATCATCGATCGCGAATGAAACCAAAACCAAAAAATGAGCCAAGGCTATTGTGATAAGTTTGCCATATGAGATTAAAACTTGTGAAAAAGAGTTTAAATTTGAATGTCAACATTTTTTTTGAAGAAACATTTTATAACTTCAGGGAGTATGTATGTAACGTGTTTATTGGGTGTATTCGTGTGTATGTAAAAGTGTTTATTGTGTAGTATACTTTATTAACGATCATTGTGATAAATCGATCATCACATTTGCCGGTAAATATTTAATATAATAATAACTGGTTAAATCACATTGACCGTAACATACGCATCTTAGACACACCGCTCGAAGTCACAGCTTATGGAACTCTATTAACTTTTGAAATTAATTTGCTACCTTGTAAAAACAGTAATGGAATTTAGACTAGCTGTTAGATTGCAAATATTGCATCAACATCATTTTTCGGTTTTGTCAGTATTTTTAATTATTTGCCATTAAAGTTTATTTCATTTCTTGTGGCAACTTTGGAAAATTTTGAAATTCAAACGATAATTTTAGCCGTTTCATTTAATTTCCAAATTTTACTTAATTATTTACTTTGTTTTCGATTTAATTAGTATTTTTCTTAACTTTTGTTGTTGTTTCCATTAAGGTTTCAACTTTATTAATTTTTAAATTCAAATTTTGCAACGGGATTATTTCTTCGCCATCTTGGTTCGCGTAGGTTTTTGGCGTTATCAGTTTTTGGGCGTCTGTATCTGGAATCGTTTTCCGTTACGATTTGAATTCTTTGTGTGATGGGGTAAGCGAGTGGTTGGTGTTGTTCCAGCTACGTGCCGGTTGGGCCTGGGGTCTTGTCTTGCCTCTGCTTTTATTTTTTCCGTTAATATTTTTTGTATTTTTGAGTCTGAAGCTGAAGATTCTTTTTATTCTTCATTGGTATTCCTAAAAAGATGCAGTTTGAAAAAACACAGTGATGTATGGTCTGAAAGACGAGATGAAGTTTTTTTTCTACAACACTATTCTGGAACAATCTGTGAATTAAGGTGCTGTGTGTGAAAGAAAGCAGTTCTTTCTTCTTCATTTTAAAATGTTCTCTGCTACATGGTGGCATGAACACTAGTTTTCATCAATGTTACACAACATAACACCACTCCATGCCCCTGCAACTATAACCATATGGTTATTTAAGCAGTGACGTGGTCATGAAGTGGAAGAGAAATCACAACACCCGAAGGGGTGACCTCTCTTAAAACTTGACATTTCTCTATACCGCTGCCTAATTAAAAACGCAACTAGTCTACAAACATTTACAGGAGCAAAGGAAGGATTGCTATTGTGCTATACATTAAAAAAAATATTTTGGAAACATGGGAAAATAAAACCTTGAAAAACACAATATTACACAGTTATACATGAAATAGCTAGAAAATAATAAAAACAAAAATGCAATGGAAAGACTATACGAAGAAAAAAAATACATTAAAAAAAACAGAAAATGAAAGAAAAAGATGAAAAACAAATTAATACAGTAATAAAAGTAACATAAAAATGTACACAAGAACAGAGAGATGGGCCGCACAGTATTTTAAAAAGTTTGATTTTGAAGAGGAGTTGGCTGATGGAACTCTATTTGAAGGAGAAACACGGAGGATCTTGGAAGAAAGTCCTGAAAGAACGACAAAGCTGTTCTGAGTTCATTAGGGGATGATGGGCTGAAGAGGAGGCGAAGTTGAATGTCGAACTGGTGAAACGGGACTTTCCATCTCCAAAGGAAAAGGTGGAGTGATGAAGACGCATGAAGGAAAGTTGAAGTTTGGTTGGAATTAATTTCCCTCATCGCTGGAGGAAGAGGTTGTTCGGTTGCTGAAGTTTCTAATTAATAAAATGTTGGCCAAGAATGTGGGGATGGGACGAAAGCATTGGACTCAACTGAGAAGACTATTGAAGGAACGAAAAAAAAAACAATTAATTGGGATCTGGACGGATAAGACTGGTTTCTCTTTGGAGAAAGTGGAGCAAATTATGTATCTTCCTTCTTGACGTTGAATTGTTGGCTACTCTTCGGAACCATATTGGCTGATGTTGTTGGCTGGGTGGTGCCATATGGTAGGAGGTTGTGAGGAGGCAAACCGTAGCATAATGGATTGGTGTGCCGATTTCCCCACAAGAACAGAAAGAGGTTTCGGCAAGGTTGAATCTATGGAGAAACGAAGGGAAAGGCCCATGTCCTGTGAAAAATAAAACTTCGTTGCGTGTCCAGTTGATTGGATGCAAGCTAACTTTGGGAATTATGTTGTGAATGAGCTTCCCAGTATCTCCATCATCCCAAGCCATTTGCCAGGTAGCCAACATCTTCTGTCTTAAGAATGTTTTGATAAAAGATTTTGGTAACTCGAGTGGTGTTTCAGGAAAGTTTTCCGTTTCTGCTGCCTCCTTAGCCAGTCTGTCTGCTTCTTCGTTCCCTATGTAACCAGCATGGGCTTTGATCCACGACACTCTGATGTGAGGATGACTATGGAGTAACTTGAAGATTTTCCGGGCAATTGAATTGTGACTCTTTGGGTTTGCTGCTGAATTGATGCTGGCTTGGTTGTCTACTAGAATAGTCAGTTGTTGAGTTGGGAGGGAAACGGCGTGTTCCACTGCTTTGAGAAGAGCTAGGATTTCTGCCTGGAAGACTGTATTTCTAAGAGAGAGCCTGGTAGACCATCTGTGGGTAATGTTGACGTCGGTCAAAACACAGAAGGCTGCACCCACACCCCTCTCTGTTTTCGATCCATCGGTATAAATTCTAAGTCCAGTGTTTATGTTGCCTCCGTCATCCAGGGAAATTTGAGTTGGACTTAGATGTTCCGATGGGTGTGTTGACCATCCGGAAGCTTTTTCTTCAATTTCACTGGGATCGATGTCACTGACGTTTGTAGAAAGAGGAAGTCTAAGTCTGAAGAGTGCTGTGCCACGAGCTTCTCTTTGTAATTGTAGATGAAGAGGAGGGATACCCAGTATGACCTGCAGAGCTGCCGTGGAGGTTGTCCTGTAGGCACCTGAGATCGCCAGGAGGAACGGACGTTGAATTGTTGAGAGTTTTCTGGCGATTCGGACTGTAGGTTCTAGACACCAGGCAACTGCCCCATGCGCCAGCACCCGTTCTGTTACTGTTTTATAAAGGGTCCTTCGATGAATAAGGGGAACTCCCCAGGATTTCCCGGCTATTTTTAGGAGATTATGATAAAGGTGGGTCGCTCTAGTAGATTGTGCTTTAAGGTGGGTGTTCCAATTCATCTTTTCATCAATATAAATTCCGAGATATTTAATAGCATGGGCTCTTTTAATTCTTTCGCCTTGCCAGCGAATGGTAGGTCCCCTAACTAGCTTGCTGATAAGGAGATAATTTGTTTTTTCTGCTGAAATTTGGAGTTGGTTTTTGCTTGTCCAGGTGGAGAATTTAGCAATAGAATCGTTAATTTGTGACTCAAGTTGGACTCTATTCGGGGCATGGGAAACCAGGACAAAGTCGTCTGCGAAGGCTTGAATGCTGGTGTTAATTGGCCAGTTTTCTTGAAGTATTACATTTGCGACCAAATTCCAGAGGGCTGGTCCACTGCAAGACCCTTGAGGGCAGCCTTGTTTTTGGTCCCTGATCGCTGGTCCTTCGCAGGTATTTAGGATGACCTTCCTATTCTAGAGAAGATTTTTAAAGATATTAACTATGTTTGTTGGGCATTTACTATTGTCAAGGTAAGAAGAAATTGCGCTGTGCTGAATATTGTCAAAGGCACCCTTAATGTCGATGGAAAGCACTAGTACGTGATCACCACTTGCCTTCCCCTTGTGGATGGTATCCAAGAGTTTCGTGATGGCCATTTCTGTTGATCTTCCCTCACGGAATCCGTACTGAAGATTGCTAAGTCTGTTGTTCTTTTCGAGGTGAAAATTGAGCCGTTGGGTGAGGAGCTTTTCTAGAACTTTACCTATTGTCGGGAGCAGAGATATGGGCCGGTAAGAAGATGCTTCTGTTTTAGATTTGCCGTGTTTATGAAAAAGAATGATATTTCCAACCTTAAGGGGATCGGGAAATTTAGCCTATTTAAGGCAAGTGTTGAAAAGTTCCATGAGGAGGAAGGGGAATTTCTTGAAAATTTGCTGTATGATGATGTTGTCGATGCCATCTAGTCCTGGTGCTTTTCCTTTGGATAGATGATGGATGACAGTAGCTACTTCTCCTTTGGTGAAGGGGCAGTCGTTTGCGGTGCAAGGCGGGATGTAAGCATCAATGTTACAGAGTTATAAATGATCATCACCTTTTACAAGATCTGCAATATGTGTAATACCTTCAGCATTTTTCTTCTTCATCGTAATAATGTGGACATTTAATTAAGGAGATTATGATCATCTTTTAAACTTCAGTTTCTGCTCAACGTCTTTTTCCCATCTTCAGCTTTTCCGATTTTTGGAGTGAGTGATACAAGTCTAAAAAAATGGCCGAAGAAAATGCGAAAGTGTGCAAGTTGCATACTTCAAAATATCATTGTTAAGTGAATATAAGGAAAATTCACTTATTTAATAGTATTCATCAATTCAAGAAGTGTTTGTTAATAATGATCATTACATCTCTATCAAATTTAGGTTGTTTTTTTTAACTTTGTGTTCTGAAATATAATTCTTAGGCCTGCAGTGCTAATGTGTAGCTACAATTTTTATTTTTTGTTTTGTTTGATAAATGTTCATTCCTGTGCATCAATTTTTATGCATATATCTAATTTTTGTGGCAGTAATTAATTTCAATATTAATAATTGTTAAATAAAAAATTATTTAAATTTGAATAAAATTGTTTTTGTTTAATTATTTTTTAGCATTGTACTACCACTATATGCGAATTGACTTTTAATTAAGTAGCTAGGGTTTTCAGGTCAGCAAAGGTAGGTGATTTTATCAGTATTGCCAGAATTGTTTTTTTTATCGTGTTAATTTTTTTAGTACCCAGAATTAATTAATTGTTCAATATATATTATAATTTAAATTTTATTTCTGGGCATCTACCTTGCTTCAATGTTTTTATAAATATCCTAGCTACCTCATCCAATATTTAATGCCGTGACATTTTGGTCCCCCAACATATTTGATTTTTAACACTAGCCCTTCGAAAAATAAAGAATAGTGCTTATACAATCAGATTGACAGTAAGAAATGTCAAAAGACTATATTTCTTAATATTCCTTATGTATCTACAGGCATTTATTATTAGTATACTTTGAAGAAATGGTTGAAAAATAATAAAGGCGTTTTTGAAACAGAAAACTGTATTAATCTGCTTAAAATTTGCATGATTCCTCAAATAACTGTCTGACATGTAAAGTAGCAAAGAAAATTGGAAAAATATCAAAAATATTTTTTAAATATATTTCATTTATGATGTAGAATTGAATTCGGGTTCATTGTGTATAGCAAAAAACCTGCAATAGACACCAATATCTCAAATTTATGTTAAAACTTCGAAACATGTGTTATCTCTAAAACATAATATCCGATAAAGTATTTCTTCTGATTTATCGCTTGCACATAGAAACGAAGATTTTTTTTACTTAAGTTCGTATAAAAGGCAGCAAATGTATGTGCGTGATCAAATTTCAAATTTAATGATATATTTTGAAATGTAAGAGCCGCTGAGTTTTCGTGCAGTCATTAAGAATAATACTGAATGTTGAAAAATAATATTTTGAGTTTCAATTCGTTATAACAGTTGCTTTCTTATATATATAGAATTACACAAACCAATTTGCATTTAGAATTATGTCAAATTTATGTTACAGCTACGAAACATCTGATATCTCTCAAACGTAATATCTGATAATGTATCTATTCTCATTTATCGCTATACATCGATACATTAACGAAGATGTTGTTATTACTGAAGTCGGTATAAGGCAACAAAAATATTTTCGTGATTAATAATAACAGTTGCTTTTTGAAATATATAGAATTACACAAAACGATTTGCATTTAGCAACCAAAAAAGACAGGGAAGCTTGCAGCGAAAGCAAATACTTTCGAGAAAATAAATTTACTCCAGACTAATTAAAAACTACCTGAAAAGTGAAAACAGCGAAGATCTAAATTGTGCCTCCGCAGATGTAATTGCTTATCCTAGCAACCAATGACACACAAATCATTTAAGATAAAGTAATATGATTTATCATAAAGAACGTTTCGTAAAATGCAAAACCCTAAATAAATTGGACGATATGGATTTAATTCATACTTTTTATTAACTAACGGAAGGAGGAGATTGCGACCTTGAAATTATACCTCTACACAGATGTAACTGTTTATTCTAGCAACCAAAGAGTCTCCATCTCATGTAGAAGATAATAACATGATTTCTCACACGAAATTTGACAATAATCGTTCACTGAATGCGAGACTCACAATAGGATAATCGGAGCACTAACCGAAAAAAATGGTTTTGAATATTAAAAGCAAGATTCGTCGAAAATGTTGGAAAGCAAATATTATACAAGTGTCATCAAGAAATAATAGATGTGAGATCAGTCGGAAAAGGGTAAAAGGAAACACTTTAACTAAGGATTCTGTCTTGCTAGACTTTAAGCTGATAATCTACCTATTTCAAATTTCTGGGATCGATGTTGTAGATTGTTCAAAAGACAAAGAAAAATTAGATTTCAGTATTTCGAGACAGAATCCAAAACAGAAGCAAAAATACCATGCAAGAAAATATTGGGAATACTTCTGCTATATCGTTATAATTTTAAGATTTTTAACACAAATAACATGGATGTTTATTACACCAGACAGAAGAGCGGAATCAATTTACAGCTTTATGATTATTTTAAATTCGTTATTTTATATATCACTTTGCCAGAACAGAAAACAATTCCTGAAAATTGTAGAAGATTTGAATGGACTCTTTAAGAAGTTTTCAAATTATAAACAAAAGCCGAAGAAATGTCTTTGGAAAATGATTCTCGTTTTTGATGTCTCTGTAATAGCTTGTTTATTCTGCCATTACCTACTGTTACAATCAGCATTTCACAATGATTTTCTCAAGAGAAATAACATAATGCAGAAACTTAAAGTCGATTCGTCATATTTCTTAATTTTTTATAGCATTGATTTACTATACTTTTTAATAATGAATACAGTTGTTTCTATCTTTGTTTTGTATTACTGCCTAGTCTGCCAGTACATTAGAAGCTTCTTCAGCTATATGTTGGAATATTATATTTCTAACGGTTTAAGTCAACAGTATAAGATAGTATATAAAACAATTATAGAAATATCACACTGCATGAATCATCTCGAAGAAAGCTTTTGTTTCCCTACTTTTATTATCATTTTTATGGCCATGATTTCACTCTTTTTGACTGGCTACCAGATAGCATTTCAAACCTTTCATGTTGCATTAGATTTACTATTCTCGTTCGTCTACATAGCGTATGCACTTTCCCATCTATTGCTAATTATGGTTCCAGCATCGATCACGAATGAATCGAGAAAAACTATCAAAAGCATTTTATTGAGTTTACCGTATGAGATCCCAGATAGTGAAAAAAAGTTGAAATTTCGAATCCGAAAGTGCTGCTTGCAGGACAAGTTTCTAAGTTTATGGAATATATACGTTTTAGACAGATCAATCGTATTAACAGCTATTGGAACTCTCTTAACTTACGGAATTTTGCTAGGTACCTTAGGAAAAGAGCATTGAAACTTCCAATGTAGTTTCGAAGAATAAAGAAGAATAGCGCTAACACCATTCACATCACTAGAAAGAGAAGTCGAAAGATTGATTTTGGTGAATCTCTGTGCATTTCCGTTATGCAAGCTTTTAAAAAATTTCGAAAATTATTAAAGGCATTTTGAACAGAATACTGCTTTAATATGCATGTTTTTTTCTATTTTATTGACAGTCATTCTGAAGACCTTAGATTGACTGATTTGCAGAATGTTTCAGAAATATTGGCATAACAACTTAATTATAGCACTTTCTCTCAAACTCAATATCGTCGCTTAACAAAACAGCACCATTCTCAGATTTAGTCCATTTTGAGTGAGATAAATATATTCATGTAACTTTTCATGGAAAATCGACTGGCTAAGTCTGTTTGTTCGTCAGACCAACGTGTAGCGCACAATTTGCAAATATTATAACACCACCTATCTAATGTTTACCACAAAAGTGACTATCTCAGTGTGTTTCAGAGCCCATCATGTCATGCCTCACTTCTTTTTCACGAGGTAAACAATTTTATCGACTTTTTGTTGATATTAATTATTTGTCTGTATAATGAACAGCTCTTTGTTGAGATCATTCAGCTTCACAGATAAAGCATGAAAAAAAACCGAGGTAATTATAAGCTAAAGTCGACTGATACTATGTTCGTGAGACAGGGTGTTGCAGTGGCAGGTCTCATGAGATAGGTAGAGGTGTTATATTTCTATCAAAATCGACAATTTCTTGGCTAACCGCTGCTTATAATATTACTATACAAGTACTATATACTTATACATTCTTGAGTTTGAATCCTTTGTAGCATTGAAAAAACCTGATTGTATGTATAATATAAGTAATATTTGTACCGATTTGATATGGATATTGACGTGCTCGAATACAAGCCAAGAAATTTTGCTGATTCGAATGTAAACGATGATGTGTCCTTTTTAAACTAAGCTGACCAAGTAAGTAATCTTAAAAGAAGTATTACTGAGACAGTGCGAATAAGTAGGAATAACTTTTCGAGAGAGAAAGATTGGAAGATTATAATAGCTAAGATCAATCGATTGAAAGGAAAAGCATATAGGGGATTCAGAAGAGCAGATCCCGAAACTACTAAACGGATAGATAAAGATGTTCCTCGTGAGGAAAAAAATTAGTCTCGCTTCTAATTCCGAAAAGTGCCAGGATTGAAAAAGAGGGGATGTAATATTATACCGCAAAAGGAAACGCAAACTCACATTGATGAATTTTTGCTCACATCGAGTTGGAATTTGAAAAATATGGGCCGAAGGTTGTCAACGACGCATATACGCTGTGGACTCTATTGCTAAGTGTCGTGACAGCATCGATTGCTAATGAAGCCAGAAAAAGAGCTGGAGAAATTGTGATGAGTTTTTCGTATGAGATTCCAGCTGGTGATAAAAAAAAATAGAAATTTGAAATTCTAAAATGCTTCTTTCAAAAGAAATTTCTAACTTTATGGAATATTTACGTTTCTGATAGATCACTCATAATCACAGCTTTTGGAACTACTCTTAACCTCAGGTTTTTTAATATGGACTTTAGTAAAAGACCATTGAATCCTTGAATTTGGTTTAGAAAGAAAAAAGAGAATAGCTACTACACTATTCAGATGAGTAGAGACCTATGAGTGGGCATTTTCTTTTCCAATCTTAAGTATCAATGGTGTGTCCCATCTAAAGATAATTTTCTTACCAGCATCGATCGCGTATGAAACAACAAAAAGTGCCAAGATCATTGTGATAAGTTTGCCATATGACATTAAAACTTGTGAAAAAGAACTTAATTTGACTGTTAAAAATGTTATTTCAAGAAACACTTTATAACTACAAGGAATATGTATGTTACGGTTAATTTGTTTAGTGGTTAGCATGAATTATTAACGGTCATTGTGATAAATCGAATCATGACTTTTACCTGCAAATATTTACACTAATTGGTTAAATCACAGTGATCGTAACATACTCATCTTGGATATATTACTCGTAGTCACAGCTTTTGGAACTCTGTTAACTGCGGAATTTCATTTGCTACCTTGGAAAAATAGCACTAAAACATAGACATTAGATTCTAAAAATAAAGAACAGTGATTACTACAATCAGATAGACAGAAAAAAAGTCAAATGATGGTTAATTTATTAATATTCCTTATATTACTGCAGGCATTTATTATTAGTATTCTTTTAAAAAGTCGTTGAAAAATATTAAAAGCTTTTTCGAATCAGAAAATTGTATTAATTTCCTTAAAACGTGTATGATTCCTCAAATAACTGTCTGACGTGCAATAACTTGAAAAAATATAAAAAATATCCGCGATATTTAAAAAAATATTTTATTTATGGTGTAGTTTTGAATTAATGTTCAATGTGTGTTGCAATAACCTGCAATAGACTACAATATCTGAAATTTATGTTACAACTACGAAACATGTGATATCTCTGAAACGTAATATCTGATAATGTATCTATTCTCATTTATCGCCATACATCGATACATTATCGGAGATGTTTTTACTGAAGTCCGTGTAAGGCAACAAAAATATTTGCCTAATTAAATTTCAAATTTAATGATATATTTTGAACAGTAGGAGTCGTTGCGTTTTCGTCCACCCATTAAGAATAATACTGAATGATCAAAAATAATATTTTGAGTTTCAATTCATTACACCAATTACTTTGTTACATGCATAGAATTAAATAAATCGATTTGCATTCGTCAACCAAAAAAAAAAAAAAAACTGGGAAGGTTTCGGCGAATCAAATACTTTGAATAACACGAATGTACTATAGTCTTGTTAATAACTACAGAAAGGTGGAGACAGCGAAGCTCTAAATTGTGCCTCCGCAGATTTAATTGCTTATCCTAGCAACCACTGACATTCCAATCCTTTAAGATAAAGTAATATTATTTACTATAATGTTTCGTAATAATGTTTCTCAAAACACTCGGTGAAATTAAAAAATTGGCCGATATGTATTTACTTCATATTTCTTATTATTTAATGGAAGGAGGATATTGCGAACTCCAAACTCTACACAGATGTAACTGCGTATGCTCGAAATCAAAGAGTCTCCAGTCCTATAAATGGTAATAACGTGATTTCCCACTTCGATTTCGACAATAATCGTTCAGTGAATGCGCGACTCATAGCAAGATAACTGGAGCAATAGACGAAGCATAATGGTTTTGAATATTAAAAGCAGGTGAAAGAAGGTGATCATTTGTTTATTGCAAATTTTTTGGATAGATGTTTCAGAAGACGAAGAAAAACTAGATTTCACTATTTCGAGACAGAATCCAAAACAGAAGCAAAAATGTCAAGTAAGCAAATATTTGAAATATTTCTGTTATATCGTTGCGATCTTAAAATTTTTCACACAAATAACATGGATGTTTAATATACCAGACAAAAGAGCGGAATCAGCTAACAGCTTTCTGATTATTCTAATTTCGTTACTTTATATTTCACTTTGCCGAAATAGGAAACGGTTCCTCAAAATTTCAGAAGATTTGAACGGACTATTTAAGAAGTTGTCAAATTATAAACGAAAACCAAGGAAATGTTTTTCGAAAATGATTCTCGTTTTTAATACCGTTGCTATAGCATGTTTATTCATCGAATACATACTGTTACTATCAGCGTTTCACAGAGATTTTCTCAAGACAAATAACGTAATGCAGAGACATAAATTGTTTTCTACATATTTCTTGACTTTTATGGCATTACTTTACTACACTTCTTAATAATGACTACAGTTATTTCTCTGTTTGCTTTCTACTACTGCCTCGTCTGTCTGTATATTAGTAGCTTCTTCAATCATATGCTTGAATATTATATTTCTAATGGATCGAGTGAAGAATATAAGATGATATATAAACAAATTATAGAAATAACAAACTGCATGAATCTTTTCGAAGAACGTTTTTGTTTCTTTACTTTTATTCTTGTTCTTATATCCATGACTACACTATTTTTGACTGTCTACCAAATAGCATTTTACACCTTTGAGCTTCCATTCCATTTAATATTCTCCTTCGTCTACTTAGTGTATGCGTTGTCCCTTCAATTGCTAATTATGGTTCCAGCATCGATCACGAATGAAACCACAAAAACTGTCACGAGCATTGTGATAAGTTTACTGTTTGAGATACCTCATACTGAAAAAGAGTTGAAATTTCGAATCCAAAGTTTTTCTTTCAAGAAAAGTTTCGAAGCTTGTGGAATATTTACATTTTAGATAGGTCCCTCATATTAACAGCTATCGGAACTCTCCTAACTTACGGAATTTTGCTAGGTACCCTAGGTAAAGAGCATTGAAACTTTGAATAATGTTTCGAAGAATAAATAAAAATAGCGCTCACAAACTTCAGATCATTAAAAAAAGAAATTTATAAATTAAGTTTTGCAAAATTCCATGTATTTCCATTTTTTGACGTTTTTAAGAAATGTTGGAAAATTATTTATATATTTTAAACAGCATTAATATTGTTTCATTGCATTAATATTGTTTTTTAGTTTTAATGCCAGTCATACTGAAGACCTTAAAACTACTGGTTTGTCGAATGTTTCAAAATTACTTGCATAATAGTTTAGTCAATGATGTCACTCATTTCTAAAATTTAAATATAGAAGGCGTTTTAAAACTCTCCGTACAAACTTTAAGGAATCATAGAACAGACCTAGATAAACATAAATTACATGTATAGTTCTATAATACTATGCTAATGATGCATAGACGTAATTTAACTCTCTTAACCCGGCTAAAGTGAGAATTCCAGTTCCTCAAAAACTGAAGTAAATTTTCTTTCACGAAAAGAGAATGCAACCCTTCCTTTGTTTACAGAAATTCCAGGAGGACGACACTCAAGTTCGGGCGATCAATTGTACACAAAGAAAGGAACAACTTTTCTCCCGTAAAATTCACTCAGGCGCCCGAAACCGCCCGAGTCCGGTCTCTGTCGAATGGGGCGGTTTGAAGCGGACTAGGGCTCACAGAGTTAAGGGGTGGAGCTCTAGAAGGGTCTCTCAACATCGAGCAGCTGCGTTATCATTCTATGTCTCATACCTGCAAGTTTTGCTGAGGAGTCATATGATGAATCTTCTGGCGAGCTCAACTTATAGAAACTCCCTATTTCGAAGCGGAAGTAGTTTCTGAACATGAAAAACATGCAAGTGAGGGAAATGAAACTTCTATTTTATTATTATTCTCTTTTATTTACTTATTGAAAAGTGTCATGATTTGTCATGTTTTGCTCTTAAGCCCCCTATTTAAGATTTTGCTTCGCATAATACACAAAATATGATAGAGCAGTAGCTTAGCAACAGGGGGGTGGAAGGGGGCAATGATTCCATGGACGCGAAACTCGGGGGAGCCATGGAGACAAAATGTTCATGCGTTGATGACACTTTTTAAACTGAAATATAAAAAGGCGTAAAAAATATTGACTTGCCCCGGGGGCCATTTACTCTTACTAAACCACTGATGAAGCCACGGGGCGAAATAATCGCAACATGACCAGGGCACCACTTACCCCCAATACGCCACTGTGTTGTTTAAAAGATAAATATCCAAAAACATTCAACTCGAAGCTTTGAAAATAATTCTACACGGACGACCATTTTGATGACATAATTACTGACTAACCAGGACTCTAATGTCTAGTTAGTCAGGTGTTTTTAAGTTAGTAAATAGTATAGCAGATGAATCTGAGAGGATATGTTTTCCTCCAAAGATAAAAAAAAATATTGACTTCCAACTCGCCCCAGCTGCGGTTACACAAACTGTGGCATAAAAGAATAGAGACCCACACAGACCCAGAAAGGTGTAAGAACTGCAATAGAGAAATTTTGGAAATAAAATCGTCAGGAGGTTTTATCAGAATTAACAGAATTCTGGCAGCCAGAAGGTGGAAGGTGGATCCAATCAGCAGTTTATATTTTGATGTTTGAACTGATAACGCCAAACATTATAAACAGTTTGTGTAACAATATTGTCATCATAATCAGAAGTTTCATTTCCCTCACTTGCATGATTTTCATGTTCAGAAACTACTTCCGCTTCGAAATAGGGAGTTTCTATAAATTGAGCTCGCCAGAAGATTCATCATATGACTCCTCAGCAAAACTTGCAGGTATGAGACATAGAATGATAGTATTATGAATTTATTCTAATATCTAGTGCATAGCAAAAGTATTATGAATTTATAATTAACTTCAAGCGGCAGAATTTAAAACATCGAAATATTTCAAATTTAAAAGAAACAACATATATATATATATAAAGTCATAAAGACACATATATTTTAGAATTAAGTGCAGCAATGGAGATAATTTTCTATATATTAGAGCAGGCATATCAGAAACGTACACATCTTACATACAGTTACATGACATCTCACACGTCTGGTCGATATTTTCTGGTAGATGCGTCCCAAAAGTAAATGTGAAAGAGTGTCATTTAAAATGTGTAACTTGAACACATACTCACACACGTTCGCACACTCACACACGCACACTTACACACGCACACTCACTCACCCAAGCAAGGTCTAAAACGTCGATACCCATCACAATTTAAAGGTCAATTTTTTTTTAACGACAATACTTTCCCTTCGTGCAAGAGAGAATAAAATCTGCAAACCTGGGATGCTTGTTAAAACGATTGATTCTCAATTATGATAAAAGCCTACAGTTTCTGTTTTAACTATTGAAAGAAAATTCATTGTAAATCAATTTAATCCTCCATTAGGCGCATATGTCCCCATTATCTCTTCCTTTTTTTCCCTATATATTTTTTGTTCTCAGAAAAGATATATCAGCTGCAAATTAAAGAATAAACATCTAAGAAACGCACAAGATAGCAGACACAGTTTTAGATGACTATTTTGAAAAGGTTACAAAATCACAACATTTTGCATATAGACTTCTTTTAAATGCTCATTATAGGCTTAATTATTGCATTTTTTTACCATATTTTTGTTAGTTTTGTCCCTATTTCTTCGGGCAATATTTGCATCTACTTTTATTACTCATTGACTTTTTTATTTTTGGTCCTAAGCCGTTGATTCCTAACATAAGATTCTCTGTTTTTATTAATTCCTTCGGAATTCGGGAATTGGGCAGCTCTGCATAAAGTGTGAAATTTATAAGTATGAAATTGAAATTTTTGATGGTCAAGTCGTTTCATATCCTTATCAAAATTATAGTGTTCGAAAATTACAAAAGCGCTAATAGTAGAGTTGTTTCAAAGAATGGAGAAAAGAACCATAATCCAATGTCAAGTATTTCTTGAGACATCAATTCTCCGCCATAAATGAACTAGAATAACTCCTTTTGTCATTTAATCAAATTTAACGTTTCAGATTATTTTTGATATTACCTGTCTTCAGTAGAAACCGAAAAGTCCATTGAAAATGATTGTCACTGAAGCAAAATGAAATTTTCAAGACTTTTCTTCCCGCTTCTTATATGGCCAAAATTCTTTTAATAATTCCCGTATATTTAAATTAATTGCATCGACATAAATTAGTTAAGATCACTTTTAAAAGCGTTTTGGAAATTTCGAAGCTAGAAAAACAGTTATCCGCTGTTAAACTAGTACTCCTAGATTTTCAGCATGAAATTCACTGAAATTTAATATATATTTAAAAAATTAAAAATTAAACGAAGCAAAGTGCGAGAATTTCACACGGGAAGCATAATACGACGGTAAGAATGTAAGCATTATAAGATAGCCAGCGAAAGAAGAGGAACAATTAATTGCGAATTCCTGTTGCAAGTTTTGGTGAGCTGGATACACTTGACTGCATGTGTCTTTTTGTTCTCTTATCTCCCGTGCACTAACGTTTAGTACTTTGAAGACTGTGCGATATTGTTCCTGAGTATTTCAGGGGAAGGTACTGAAGGTTTGATCTCTAAACAATGAATGGAATTTAAAGAGCACTGTTTTGAATACTAATGGAGGACACCTGCTCGCCGTGCGACCAATGAATTGATAAGCACAAGACCAGTGTTACGGGAGCTCAATCTGAAAACCTGGTCATTCATTAAAAAAAAATCAGCCGATGTTTTTTCTTCGGTGATTTTCTAAGAATGGGATAGATTCAGTGAAAACCAGAGGGAGTGGTCTCCCCTAAACTTTCTCGTATACTTTCCCAAAAAGGTGCTGTTTCCCTTCCCCCCGCGTGGATAAAAAAATTCGAACCTACTGTAACCCAGAATCCAATGACTATCAGAAAGAAGGTTTCTCATTGTAGATTATAGTGATTGTAAAATATTTACGTAAAGAATCAAATTCAAAGAGCTGCGTAGCGATTAGATGCGAACCGATTTTCCACTCTTACCATCTCAAGGACAAAGTGGCGTAATCCTTCCTTTATAATCAATACATTGAACAATGATGTATACGCTGCAAAATGTTTAATACAGTTCAAATTCTTTAAGAGGGTAATTCCTTCATAACATGTTTGATGAAGATCAATTATGAAAGCACAATCAAAATTAAATAGGATGTATAGAACCATCGTAGCATACTTATAGAAAAATATAGTTCATACAAGCTAGAATAATAAAAGACGCCAAACAAACTTCCGTCGCAAGTTAACCAAAGTTAGAACCACGCGTGATTTGAAGGATCAAAACAATTAAAATCCCCTGCCCTTTTTTTTGCGCAACAGGACCTGGCGAGAAGCACTAAATGTTTGCTTCCGTATAAAATCTCGCCGACAGAATTGGTTTTTGGCAAACTGCCAAGTTTTCTGAGTGTCTGTTCTTTGCACAGACATTACCAGAACGCATGCGCACGGAGTTGAACAAGTATGCGATTATACAGACCGACAGACAGTCAGCCCATTGACGGATTATCGAAATTTTATACGGACCTACATTCATGACGATAAAACTGTGTATAAAATTTTATCCATCTAGCTATTCAAGTTTTTGAGTTATAGTGTTCGCATGACTTCGGACATACAGACAGACAGACTTCCCTTTGACGGATTTTGTCCAAAATTTGATAGAAACCTACAAATTATGTTTAAAGACCGCATACCAAAGTTCATCCCCGTAGCTCTAATAGTTTTCGAGTTATCGTGTTCACAGACAGACAGACAGACACACAGACAGGCAGACATAATTCCAAAATTGTGTTTTTCGGACTCAGGGAGGTCTAAAACGTGGAGATTCGTCAAAATCTCAAGTTCGAATTTTTTGACGATTACAATACTTTCTCTTTGTATACTTCGTATACGAGAAAGTAAAAAGGGGTCAAATTTTTCTCCCGATAATGTTTATTGAAGAGTGGAGAGGAAAGTATAAGCTTAATTCAAAAATGCGTCTGTTAAAGTATTGGGCTGTCGTTTAGATTTCCTTTTATAAATTGAAATACAGTAATGCCTCGGTTATCGCCGACTTTTTCCGCTACAATTTCGTCTTGTTGCGTGTTGTTTGCTTTGGATTTCGTTGGCATGTACATTTGATCTCGCTTCCTTACCTACCTGACCAAGTAACCTCGCTGCCTCGAATGGCAACGGTGCGAATTCGAACAATAAAATTTGTTTGCAAATTCAAAGATTACATAGAAGGATTCATCCCCTAATAAGTCTCCAATTGTCGTGAAATTGACGTCTTTTGGAAGAAAATGCCATAAAGGAAGTTTATTACACAGAAGGGAAAACGAGGGACAAAAGCATATGGAAGATAGGCTAACTCATTTATTGTGTGGCAATGTTGGTGGTGATTATTAAGTGATGTCATTACATGCAAAAACTCCTGGAGTGTTTAGAAGATTTTATTATTTTTGCATTAATTTAATAATGTTTTTAGTATTAAAAACTATGTTTTTTATCTCTAAAATGTGTTTTTGTATGTATTTCGGACTGTCTAGAAGGAATTAATTGAATTTCGATTGAGTCTTATAGAAATAATTGCCTCGGTGTTCGTCGGTTTCGGATTTTGCTGATTGTTTTCGGAAGGATCATCGACAAAAACCGAGGTGTCTCTATACTAAGTTTTTGAGTGTATTGCTGATGTTTAGTTGCGATGGAAAATTTTATGTTTAATTTATTCTGTAATGTTACCTTGTTCTATCGAGGTTTGAAGCCCTCTATTGAAACTTCAAACATTCGAAACTTGATGGGAATCTGTTAAATTATTTATTTGCTTTTTATTATGGTTTGAAGCATTGCTTTATATTATTGTTTAAAACTTTGGTTTATATTATTCTTGCAAAATTGATTACAAATTTTTAGGCACTGTTTCGTTAATGATAAAATCTAATATTAAGAAATATTTCTGTTTTGGGTTATTCTTTTAAATTATTACATTGTCCTTAATTAGAATAGCATAAAATTTTAGAAGAATTTCTGTTTACTTGCATGCAAGTTTAAAAGCTTTACATAAAATTTTTCATGTCAAATTCCTTTATGTTTTGATTCAGTAATTGCTATTGCTATATTATGTTATAGTTATATTTTGATTATCGTGTTGAATGAAACAGTTTTGATTTTGTAATCCTTAAATAAAATAGAACATTAGAAATGATTTTGTAAGTTCTATCAACATGAATATTTTCCTATATATCTTCTTCTTTCATTTTTCAAAATTCGGTAACTCAAGGAATACCAACAGAATTGCTATTTGTAATTAGTTAAGACTGAAGAGGTAACATCAGTACAATAAGGTATTAATATGTTAAATTTTTTGAAAATGTTACTGTATCCCAGAAAATGCACTGCAAATATTCATCTCGTTGCTGAGTTGATGTTTTGTTTCGATTCAGAAAAATAAATCTAAATTTCGTCACATGTTACACTATCATTTACATGTTTTAAAGCACCTGAATCTGTGTTTATAGCTGAACCATTCCACATTTTCAATGTCTCACTTTACAAAAACGTCCTTTTTGGCCTGAGTTAAATTTTGTAGGATGTAACAAATCCACACATTTCTAATTTTAGCACGTTTATCGCCGAATGAATCAAATGCGATTTAGTAGGCGATCAAATACGATTGATACCTACTATCTAATCGGATGATCCCTCTTCTACTATAGGTAAGAGATAGCACAGAAGGGGCCATCTAATTAATAGATAGTTCGAATCTTAGACGTGATTCGTTGCAGCTAATTTGTTAAATTCAATGTACTGGGGTCCTCGAATTGGTCAAAGCCGGAAGTTTCGATTGAATGAAGCTGCTCCCATATGCTTCCGGACAATCAAGAAGACGTTTGGGTGGAAAAATTAGAATATGGACATTCTTCGTACCAGTATACCTATTCAGAGACGGTAAGAATAAGCTATCTTACTCAGATATTTCCGAAAAAAAGGAATAATATAAAACAATAGTAATTTTTTTACTATGTATAATGTCTTACTTTAAATCTACTGGGTGTATATAAATGAATACTCCAACTTTGTAGGACTAACAAAATACATGCATTGTTGTTCATTAGAAATCAAAAATTTTACAGTACAAAATACAAAAATAACAGTTGAAAGTTTAAATTCAACACAGTTATAAGTGATCACTGTGATATCCTCCAGAAACACGAACGATATTTCTAGGCGGTACGATAACTCATCCCATACTCTTTTCAGTTTGGCTGGTGTCGTTCGCCAACTTGATATTTTTCGTATTTCTGGATAGACTCACATTGAACACTTATAACTGTGTTGAATTTAAATTTTTAACTCTTATTTTTGATTTCCAATGAACAACAAGGTCGGTTTGTTTTCTTTTAATAGCCCTTAAAAGTTGTGATATTCGTTCATGTATATTGTGTCCCAAAAAAATTGAAACAAGCGCTTATTTTTTTAATATTGATCCTAGACATATACTTCGAATCACAAAGTATCATCAAATAAAGTAAGAAATTTTAAATTCTAAAAGAATTTATAATAAAAAGTTTTAAAAATTCAATTGTAATACGGTCCCCGTAGTTCAAAAATGATTCATTCATGAAATAAAGTAAGAAGAAAATACTTTAAATTCTATGGTGATTTATAATAAAAAGTTACAAAGATTAAATATTTATATAGTCCCCGTAGTGCAAAAATATAAATTGGTAAAATGTTTCTCTTACATTCATCTATTCACATACAAAGTTGCGCGCTGAGATATAAATAAATAGTTCCAAATTTCGTTCTATTCCATCAAGGAGTGTGGAATTGTATAGGATTCTAATAAAAGCACCCAAACAAATAAACAAACAGACATTGAACTATATAATGAGATCATTTAAATTGAAGTTAGAAACTACTTGATTTACTTTATGTTCAAGAAATCGAATGATGTATTATTTTAATGAGTTCTCTTTTAATCTGTTATATATACGCTGTATTCATGATTTATTAAATATAAAACATAATCTTAAAAAAATCATATTACATTTTTTCTATTGAAGGATATTATAAAAATTTTGTTTTATTTTATTTATTTTGACCTTGTGAAAAGAACAAGATGATGCAAAGTAGAAAAATTGGGTTGCTATGAACAAATAGCTATTACAATCTTAAAAACACAAATAAAAACTCTATGTACGGATTTGCAAAAGAAAAATAAGCAAAACATCATCAAAGTAAATTATTTCAGATTTAAATTCATAAATTGTATTAAATAATAGTTTTCTTAATCAATAAGAATGTTTTGCGTGCAGTTCATCTAAATTTTGAATCCAGCCTACAAACCCCATTGCGTTCTTTCCACATGCTTCTGAAAACGATCAGCATTTCTTAAATCTTGCAAAATGTTCAATACACAATATTCAAATAGTATTTCTCACAAAATCACTAAGATTAATACTGAATAACGAATTCCTAACTAATAATCTATTTTATTTCTTTCTTTTCCCCCTCTGAAAAGAACAAATCTTTGCAAAATAAAGTTCTTGTACGGTTTTATCAAACAGTTGATACAATCGTTTGAACACATGAAAATATTCCATTTACTAGTTTGTCACAAGAAAAAATATGCAAAAAATTATCAGGTTTAAAACTGTAATTGATGGAAATGAATAAAATATTAAATTTTAATTTTCATAATCAAATAAAGTGATTTGAATGCAGTTCATCAAAATTGAGAATCCAGCCACCAAACTCCATTTCATCCATTCAAGAAGCTTATGCAAACCATCAGCATTTTAAAAATCGAACAAAGTAATACTCAAAATTCAATTTATATTTCTCAAAAATTCACTAAGAATTACACTTAATGAAGGAAAATAAATTCTTTCAGTTTAAATGTACCGGTTGTTTTGTTATATATGTTACCGTTAAAGTATGAAATCCGTTATTCTATAGAATAACTGATCAAGTCAGTTAAAGTGTTAAATAAACTTTTATTTTACACTTTAACTAGTTATTCTATAGAATAACGGTCCACGCATCGTTAAAGTGTAAAATAGCCGACATGATGCAGCCTGTTTCTTAGACAGTTTGGTTATTTGTATTTTCAGCATCTGAAGTGGGCGCCGGGCAAATTTCTTTAACTTTAAAAACATCCTACGGCTTCGCTAGTAGCGGGAGCCGGAACCTAGTAGCTTCGCTAGCTCATTGAATGTAAGGAATCTGCGTTTATAGTGGAATTTGTCCATAACTTCGTTCCTAATAGAGATACCGAGACAATTCATGTATATTCTTGTACCTTCATTTTGTCGCGAAATTCGCCAAATTTGTCGCTAAGTTTGTCGCCAAGGTCGACTGTCATTGACTTCCTTTCAATACGCATTCCTGTAAATCTCTCTTTCCAACTATAAGAATAATATGGCAAGAAAGCGACATTACAGTTTTATGACACTGATATAGTGGTTTTAATTTTCCATCGGTTATGGCTAATATGCAATCAAAAGTTATAAAAAAGCGGACTTGTTTTAATGTCAGAATATTTATTTTACATTTTAACGACCTGTCATTAGTTATTCTATAGAATACCTAGTTATTTCATAGAATAACTAGGTAAAGTATGAAATAAATAATTTATTTGACACTTTAACTGACTTGATCAGTTAATCTATAGAATAACTAGTTATTCTATAGAATAACTGAATTATATGCTTTAACGGTGACATATATACAGAGTCTCAAAAATAAATTCATATTCAGGAGCCAAAAAAAGATAAGTGGAGAACTTTCAGTGAAAGCAAGTACTATCGGTAACATGAATTTCATCCATTCTTAATTTATGAAAAGCTGAGATAAAGACGCTCTAAATTTTTTTCTATACGCATGAAACAATCGTTCAAACAATACTTTAAAACGCATAAAAGAAAATTGATTTTCTCGAAGATGAAAATTAAAACTGTTATTTTACAAAGTAGAAAAGATGGTTCGCAAACATTCGGTGAAATCGGATACTTTGTCAATGATTGTGGGGAGGGCTGATGCATCACCAGGGGATTCACATTATACATTTTATTAAGTAATGAACGTTCATCGAATTTCAATATCTATTCTACAAACCTCTTTCCGTTCACTCGGGACGAGTTCAAAACGAAACGAAATCATTTTAAGGATCTAATCAAATGCGGCATAATATTTGGATTATATTTATCATAATTTGATTAAGAATAATACCAAAGAACGAGAGATAGCTATTTCCGTTCGAATTCATCCTACCCGTTATTTTTCAAAAACTGTATTTCACAAAATTGATTGGTATCCAGCAACCATAAAAGATATTCGAAGTTGGAAACCTTTCGATGAAAGTAAGTTTCTCTGGGTACAAAGGATTTACTCCGTATTCGTTATTAACTAATGAAAGGCGGACACTTCGAAGCTTGAATACGTACCTCTTTACAAAGATAATAATAGTTCGTTCGATACTTTAAGATTCCTATCAATAAAATTGATTTTCTAAAAAAAGAAAGAGTTTATTCAACAAACTAAAGAAAAGATAGATCAAAAGCATTCGTTAAACTCAAACACTTTGTAGGGGTGTAGGGATGAATGATATTTCATGCGGGGTATTTATATCATGCTTGTTATTATCTAATGGATGTCGGACACCCTGACACTATGAATTGTACATAGCAACCAAAGACACTCCAAGGTGTGAAAGAATAGTAGCAAGATTTCTTACACTGAATTTTTCGTAAGAGATAAATCTTTTTCCTTCAGAATGTATTAATAATAATCATTCAAATAATACACTAGGAAAAGCAAAATGGTTCTCAGTTTTAAAAGCAAGCATCAGGGAAAATACTGGAACAGAAATATAAAAGTGACTCCAAAAATTAAACGATCTGAAATGTGTTGCAAAGAGGGAAAAGAAATCAGTCTTCGTAATACTCTCTTCGAAGACTTTAAGCTGATCCTCTGCTCATTGCGATTTTCTGGGATTGGTGCTGCAGATTTTCCAAAATGTAAAGATAAGTTGGGTTTCAGTTCTTCGAGACACAACCAAAAAAAGTGTAAAAAAGAAATATGAGCAAATATCTGAAATACTTCTGCTTCATTATTATAGGCTTAAAAGTTTTCATACAAACAGCATGGTGGTTTATTATACTAGACAAAAGAGCAGAATTAGCTCATTGCTTTATGACATTTCTAATGTTGGTATTTTATTCATCACTTTTCCAGGAGCGAAAGAATTTGTTACAAATTGTAAGAGATTTGAACGTAGTATTCAAGAAGTTGTCACATTATAAATCTAAACCAAACAGATGTCTATTCAAACTGATTCTCGTCTTTGAAGCTTTTGCTATAGCTTGTATAATCACAACTTATTCATTGTCACTAGCCGAATTTCACGAAAAATATCTCAATAAAAGCATATTGCAGACATTGAAATGTGATTCTTCATGTTTTCTCATTTTTTCTGTCATAGATTTGCTACACTGTTTATTAATAAACTCAGTTATCACTCTCTTCACTCTGTATTACTGCTTAGTCTGCCTATATATTCGAAGGTTCTTGAAGCATCTACTTGTATATAATAATTTTAACTGATTCAGTCAAAAATACAAGAAAATATATAAAACATTTGTAGAAGTAACAAACTGCATGAAACATTTCGAAGAATGTTTTGCCTTTCTTGCCTTTCTTATTGTCCTTTTGTCCATGACTTCACTCTTTTCGACTGCCTACCAAATTGCGTTTGAAATCGAGCAGTATCCATTATTTTTATTCTTCTCATTCGTCAGCTTAGCGTATGTTTTGTCCCACCTGCTGCTAATAATGGCTCCTGCATCGCACACTAACGAAGCCACAAAAACTGCCAAAAGCATTTTGATGAGTTTGTTCTATGAGATTCCAACTAGTGATAAAGAATTAAAATTTGAAATCCAAAAATGGTTCTTTCAAGAAACATTTTTAACTTTATGGAATATATATGTTTTAGATAGATCACTCATAATTACATGTATTGGAACTGTCTTAACTTACGGGATTTTGCTAGGTACGGTAGGGAAAGAGCATTGAAACTTCGACTGTAGAAACGAAGAATAAAGAAGAATAGATCTTACACCAATCAGAATGGTAGAAAGAAAAATCGAAAGACTGTTGTTGGTAAAATTGAATGTGTTTTTGAAGATATACCTAATTTATATAATTTTAAGAAATGCTTTGAAATATTAGAAATATTTTTTAAACAGAAAACTGTTCAATATTGCTTATTTCTTCCTTATTATTTTCAGTTTTTCTGTAAACTTTAGAACGGCTTTTTTGTAGAAGGTTGTAAAATACGTAGACATTAGAACTCAACAAATTTAACTCCCAGATAAAGTATGTGTGGTGTATCAAACTCTTAGCACGAAAATTAAGAAGTGATGGAACTCGAAGCGCATAAGCTAAAATCACTATACAATGAACAGTCGTAACTCAAATGTTGAAGGCCTGAAAGGCATTTGTTAAGGGCCATCCCGATATCTCATGCCCGAAATTCTTGTTAGGGGTCCTATGAAACACCTCAATTAGAAGAACATTTATCGTCGATTTTTATGAGGTTTTCTCTACCAGAATTTGTGTAAATGCAGCTCAACAATATCTTATGTTCAACACATATATATGCATTTATATGTATGTTTTAAAACGAGATAATTTTCTCGAACTAAGTACCCTTATTGTCCTATTTTGGATTATGTTTGTTTCGAGGGCATTTCGTAGGAAACTATTTCTCAACTACCGTGGTGCATTTTTGATGACAAGGTAAATTTTATTCTAGAGAATTTGAATGTTCTTTCTGTGTTTCTTTACTGCACGATCCCAATTGTAAATCTGACGTGGTGTTAAACGCCGTACTGTTGATGTAGCATGGAAGTTTGATGAGGGAGATACCGGGTGTGCCGTAGAGAATTTATCCTGTGCCCGTGGCAGAACTGCCAGGTTTCTGACCATCCGACACCACTACCTGCTACATTTTTGTTAAGCTTTCATTACACTTCTATGATCGCACCCACTCCTGGAACATTTCTTAAATTTTTTTTCTTCTACACACTTTAGCAAATTTCATAATTTTTTTAAATATTTTTAATAAAAATGCTGTGTTCTTGAAAAATATTACTTTAAGAAACAGAATTGATGAAAAATACTATAAATAACAAATTAAATGTATCACTGAAGTAAATAAATTGTTAAATATGCATATTTTCTACTAGATTGAAAGCAAAACAAAATGCATATCTCATTGTTTGTGGTAGCTACTGAACATTTGCTTTTGTGTGATGTACATTACTCACTTCACGCTACATAGAGCACACAAAGTGTAGTATCGCGTTGATAAAATTAATGATAAAAAACGTTCGCTGATAAAGTTAACATGTTTCCTGTTTTGTGAACTTGTTAAAATAAAATTTTGTTTAACGTATAAATTTATTACCTCCTCTAATTAAAACTCCTTATTTTTTATTTTGATTCGAAATGTTAATAACTATCTTAATTTCGCTTAATCTTGCATTGGCATTCGTATATAACAAAAATTGATTTGCATGCATGAAATGTCTAGATCCGAAAATTGTCGACAATATTATTACGAAACGCAGCTCTCTGTTGAAAGCGAATTCTCAGTTGGCATCACACCCTTTTCACAACAAGGAAATGGTCTTACAAAAGGACTGCAGTCCACACGATTCACAGCAAAGTCTGCCTCACGCGTGATGGATGGATTCCAGAACCGTCTCACTTCTGTCTGTATTAAAGAAAGCGGTCACTTCGAGCCCCTTTATCAATATTTGCAATCTATGAAATTTCAATATATAGCATTAAAATACTTTCATCACTGTTATTTCATTGAAAATTTCGATTCGTGCAAACATTACCCGCTGGGCCGCCCTTTATTTATGCTGTCGATTAATGTCGATCTGTGCTAAGTCTTGTGCACCCAGAGATTTTGCCGTAGATTTCAACTGACATTTGTCTGGAGTAGGAGTACGAGACCAAGATTTCAAACGCTACAAAGGCATACATTCGTTTGCCAGTTATGTGAGAGTATTTAAGATTGTGTAAAAATCAATTTCCTTTGAAAATAAATTCCAAAATTGTAGTCGAAAAAATCAGTAATACATAACATAAAACACTTTTGCAACAAAACATAAGCGAGTAAGGTAATATTGGATATTTTTTAGGAGTTTCTTAACATAGTTGAGATAAGTTATTTGAATAAAACCGAGATATAATAATTTTTGTCCTCGCATCATCTGTGATATTCTTATATGGAAAACGCAGGAAAACACTCCTTATTTTTCTAAATTGGTGCTTGCTTTCACTTTAGGCCATGAAATAAGCGAAGCAGAAATTTCATATCTAACCTCCCCTCCCCCTCCATATAAAAAATACCTGTTTATGCTGAAAACATAAAAATTAAAAATTAAATTACTTTATTTAATAGCAAATTAAATTACATTTAAACATTATTTTCATTGTAAATGTGAAAAGTGCTATCTATCATAATGCATGCTTTTATACATTTTATTATTACAGAACAAATATAAAATTTTGATTTTTTCTTAAATTATTCTTTCTGTCATGTTGCGGAAAAAATAAAAAAATTCAAAGATATATGTTGTAAATTATTTTATGATTGTCCCATTTTTAACTCTAAATATTGTGTATTACAACACGATGTAATAGACAGTAGCATCTAAAATTTTTGATACCACTCGAGACATGTGATATCTCCAAAACATAATAAATTATGACGAATTTCCTATAAATTGTTGCTGTTTTAATGCATTAACGTAGATATATTACAGAAGTCAATTTTTTTTAGTATAAAATGCATCGGATATATTTGCGTGATTTAATTATAGATTTACTGATATATTTCGAACTGCAAGAGTCGCTGTGTTTTGAGATACCAATTAAGGAAAACACTGACACTGTTGTTTTTTTCATATATTTAATTTCACAAATCGATTTGTATTTATAGACAGAACAGGGAGCTGAAAACTTTCTGTGAAAGCTAATGCTTTAAACAACACGGATTTGCACGATACTTGTGCTTAACTTATGAAAGACAGAGACTTCCACTCTCTGAACTGTGCCTCTACAAATGCAATCGCTTAAGCTAGCAACCAAAGATACTCCAATCGAATAAGAAACTTTTATATGATTTAATACACTGACGGCCTTATTCACCATCCTTGGTTAAACCATGATCAGCGGTTAAATGATGGTTCTGCCATGAAAATGCGAAAGCTAACCGAAATGCGTCGCCAAATGTATACCGAAGCGGGTTGCTATTTTGGCATGGTATCTTAATTTCTCTGTTGTTGGCGATTTTTAAAATTACCCTCAGCCTTCGAGCCAAACGAGTTTCTCGCCAACTCGCCAATTAGTGTATACATCCAGCTTGTCATTTCGGTCAACATTCGCTTGTTCGCGTAAATTCCCTTTTAACCGCTGATCATGGTTTAACCATGGATGGTGAATAAGGCCGTATATGTTTCGAATCCACTCAACGTCGAAAACGCCGGATCACAAGCACATAACTCGTAGTCACAGCTTTTGGAACTCTTTTAAACTGCGGGATGTCATTTGCTATTTTGGAAAAAGACCACTGAAACTCAGAATGTAGATTTAAGAAATAAAGAATTGTGTTTACAATAGTCACATCGGTAGTAAGAAAAGTTAAAAGATGGTTATTTGTAGTATTCCTTATATTTCAGCAGGTATTCATTATTAATATTCCTTGAAAAATATTAAAAGCTTTTTTCTAAACACTGAAATGTGTATTAAACTGCTTAAAGAAAAATAAAATAATTATTAAATATATTTCTTTAAAAATATTTTATTAATTGTGTAGTTTTGAATTCATGAACACTGTGTATTGCAAAATCCTCCAATAGACGTAAATATCTCATATTTATGTTACAACTCCGAAGCGTGAGATCTCTATAAAAAGAAATATTTTATAATACAACTTATAATTTATCGCTATACATCAAAGCATTAACGAAGATTTTTTACTGAAGTCCGTATAAAAGGCAGCAAATATATTTGCTGATTAAATTTCAAATGTATTCATATATTTTGAACCGTATGCGTCACTATGTTTTCTTACGCCCATTAAGAATAATACTGAATGATAAAAAATTATATTTTGAGTTTCAATTCATTATACAAGTTGTTTTGTTACATATATAGAATTATACAAACCTATTTGCATTTAGTAAGCAAAAAAGATAGCTGGAAATTTGTGGCGAAAGCAAATACTTTGAATAAAACGGATTTACTACAGACTTTTTAAAAGGTGGAGACAGCGAAGCTCTAAATTGTGCTTCCGCAGATGTAATTGCTTATCCTAGCAACCAATGACACTCAAATCATTTAAGATAAATTAATATGATTTATCATAAAGGATGTTTCGTAAAATACAAAACACTTCGCGCAATTAAAAAAATTGGAAGCTTTGGATTTAATTCATTCTTGTTATTAACTAATGGAAGGAGGAGATTGCGACCTTCAAATTATACCTCTACACAGTTATAACTGCTTATTCCAGCAACCAAAGAGTCTCTATCTCATATAGAAGATAATAGCAAGATTTCTCACACGGAATTTTGCAATAATCGTTCAATGAATGCGCGACTCGCAATAGGATAATTGGAGCACTAACTGAAACAAAATAGTTTTGAATGTTAAAAGCAAGAATCGGCGAAAATGTTGGAAAGCAAATATTATACAAGTGTCATCAAGAAATAATAGATCGGAAATCAGTCGGAAAAGGAAAAAAGGAAACAATTTAACAAAGGATTCTGTCTTGCAAGACTTTAAGCTGATAATCTACCTGTTGCAAATTTCTGGGATCAATGTTGTAGATTTTTCAAAAGACGAAGAAAAATTAAATTTAAGTATTTTAAGACAGAATCGAAAACAGAAACAAAAATGCCATGCAAGCAAATATTGGAAGTATTTCTGCTATGTCGTTATAATTTTAAGATTTTAAACACAAATAACATGGATGCTTATTACACCAGACAGAAGAGCGGAATCAATTTACAGCTTTATGATTATTTTAAATTCGTTATTTTATATATCACTTTGCCAGAACAGAAAACAATTCCTGAAAACTGTAGAAAATTTGAATGGACTCTTTAAGGTTTCAAATTATAAACAAAAGCCGAAGAAATGGCTATGGAAAATGATTCTCGTTTTTGAAGTCTCTGCAATATCTTGTTTATTCACTCTATATCTACTGTTAATATCAGCATTTCACGATGATTTTCTCAAGAATAATAGCATAATGCAGAAACTTAAAGTCGATTCTTCATATTTCTTGATTTGTTATATCATCGATTTACTACACTTTTTAATAATGAATACAGTTGTTTCGATCTTTGTTTTGTATTACTGCCTAGTCTGCCTGTATATTAGAAGCTTCTTCAATTATATACTGGAATATTATATTTCTGACGGTTTAAGTCATCAATATAATATAGTATACAAAACAATTATAGAAATAACACGCTGCATGAATCATTTCGAAGAAAGCTTTTGTTTCACTACTTTTATTATCATTTTTATGGAAATGATTTCACTCTTTTTGACTGGCTACGAAATAGCATTTCATACTTTTAACTTTCCATTATATTTATTATTTTCGTTCGCCCACATAGCATATGCACTGTCACATCTATTGCTAATTATGGTTCCAGCATCGGTCACTAATGAATCGACAAAAAATGTCAAAAGTATTTTGTTGAGTTTGCCGTATGAGATTCCAGATAGTGAAAAAAAGTTGAAATTTCGAATCCAAAAATGTATCTTTCAGAAGAAGTTTCTAACTTTATGGAAAATACACGTTTTAGATAGGTCACTCATATTAGCAGCTATTGGAACGCTCTTAACTTACGGAATTTTGTTAGGTACCTTAGGAAAAGAGCGTTAAAGCTTTGAATGTAGTCTCGAAGAATAATGAAGAATTGCGCTAACATCATTAAGATAAGTAGAAAGATTGATTTTGGTCAATCTCTGTGTATCTCCATTATTCGACCTATTAAAAAATTTGGAAAATTATTAAAGGCATTTTAAACAGAAGACTGCATTAATATGCTTGTTTTTTCTATTTTATTGACAGTCACTCAGAAGACTTTAGATTGACTGATTTGAAGAATGTTACAAAAATATTGGCGTAACAACTTACTGATAGCACTTTCTCTCAAACTCTACACTACCACTACAAACAAAACACTACCTTTCTTTGTTTGGCCATTTTGACTGAGATATACATATTGATGTAAATGTTTATGACAGATCGACTGGCTGACTCTTTTTGACCGTCAGACCACCATGCAGCGCACAAATTTTAAATATTATAACACCACCTATCTAATATTTACCTCAAAATTGCCTATCTCAGTGTGTTTCAGAGCCCTTCATGTCATGCTTCACTTCTTTTCTTACGAGGTAAACAATTATTAATATTTTTTGTTGATATTAATAGTTTGTATGAATAATGAACAGTTATTACTTGAAATCATTCAGTTTCATCTATAAACCATAGAAAATAACTAGGTAATTATAAGCTGAAGTCGACTGGTACTATGTTCGTGAGACAGAGCGTTGCAGTGTCAGGTCTCATTAGATAGGGATAGGTGTTATTTTTCTATCAAAATCGACAATTTCTTGGCTAACCGCTGCTTATAATATTACTGTGCTTATACATTCTTGAGTTTGAATCCTTTGTAGCATTAAAAAAAACCTTATTGTATGTATTGTTGAATAATATATATAATATTTTTACCGATTCGACATGGATAGTGACGTTCTTGTCTACTAGCCTAGCAATGTTGCTGATTCGAATGTAAGCAATGATGTGTCCTTTTTAAACCAAGCTGACCAAATAATTAATCTTGAAAGCAGTATGACTGAGGCAATGCGAATAAGTAGGAATAGCTTTTGAAGAGAGAAAATTGGAAGAGGATCATAACTAATCGAAAGAAAAGAAAAGCATATAGGGGATTCAGAAGAGCAGATCAGGAAATTACTAAACGGATAGTGCAAGATGTTCCTCTTGAGAAAAAAATAGGTTTTGCTTCTGACTCCTGAAACTGCCAGGATTGAAAAACGAGGGGATGTTATATTATACCTCAACAGGAGAGGGAAAGTCATTTTGATGACTTTTTGCTCGCATCGAGATGGAATTTAAAAAATATGTTTATATGCAGCAGTGTGGATATTTAAAAGACCGTGAAGGGAGATGGCATGAGACAGGGAAAGTCTCTCTGAGACATGGAATGTCTTCGCCTTTCCCTGTCTCTACACTTCGTGACCAGCAGTAACACGCGATAAGTGGATTCATTTACAGTACATGATGAAATTTATACCATCAGACATGCATTCATTCTACGACAGCATTTCCTGTGAAGAAATAAAAAGCAGGTGGGAGGAAACGCTAAAATACTGAGCATATAAGTGATGGAAAAATAAGGAATGTCAATACTGCCGAGAAAAATAAGAAGAAAAAAGGGTGTATAAAAAGGATAAGAAGAGTGACAGAAGAATTCTGTGAATTCTGTCAAGCTTATTTTCAGAAAAGTACGTTAATCTTGTAACTACTAGGCCTACTTCTAGGTCAAGTTAACTTCACAGTATTGATAGAGGCGAGATTTATATAGTTGCTGAGGTAGTCAGTGCATAGAACTTTTGTCACTCAAGTGTTACATGTTAACTTGTACAATTCTACCTGTAAGCGTATTTTATATTACGCCTTACAAAAGCATGACTGCAACATAATTATTGTATATCAGTGTATAATATCAGGTAAGTGGCAACAGTAAGATGTGTGCTACTTTGAATTTGA